>CAUZXS010004800.1:17500-32500 GCA_963585895.1 Sepioteuthis lessoniana | reverse complement strand
GTTTGTTTGTTTTTTGGGGGGTGGGGGTTAAAATAAATACAGAGCACAAACAAAAAAAAGACGAAAATTTTGTTATTGTGCGTGCGTGAAAGAGACAAACAGACAGACAGAAGAAAAAGAGAGAAAGAGGCTGACATATGGAGAGGACAAGGAAAGGAAGAAGAAAAGAAAGGAAATATTAAAAGAAAAAGAGCAGAGAGAAATTGTTAGAGAGAGTGGGTATTAGAAGAAATGTGTCGAAGGATTTACAGAAAGAGGAAAGAGATGAAAATTAAAAAGTAACAAGCGTCTTGAGAAAGATAGAAAGAAAGAAAGAAAGAAAGAAAGAAAGAAAGAAAGAAAGAAGAATGAAAGAGCTGGGTGACACCCGTAAGAAAAGTCTGTAAAAGAAAACGAAAATCGTGAAAGGTTTGAAAGAGAACTCCTAATCGAGGTGGATGGAAAACGAGTCTGGGTGTAATTTGTGGTCAGTTCATAGGAAGACAAGCCGGGTCTTTGCAAGATGGAGGTAGCGAAAAAAAGAGCAAAGGAAGACAGTTGGTTTGGTTTGTGGATTAAGGAATAAATAAATAAATGAAACAGGCAGAAACTAATTGAAATAAACAATGAGGGAGGGAAAAACAGTAGGGTGATATGCCATGCTTGGAAAATGGGGTAAGATTCGATGGGAAAAGAAGGAGAGACCAGAAATAGAAATTTTGGGGTATTGGAGTGGGGCAGATCATATGGAAGGGTTAAAGAATGCAAGGAAGAGTGTATATTAAAGAAATTTAGATTGCGAAAAAAAAGTGGGTTGGGGAATGAAAAGATTGGAGGAAGGTATGATAGATAGATAGATAGATAGATAGATAGATAGATAGATAGATTACGGGAAAAGAAAAAAGAAAAGGAAAAAAAAGACCGAAAGATTTTTGTCAATAGATATATGTAAATCGGAAAAGAAAGAAAGAAAGAAAGAAAGAAAGAAAGAAAGAAAGAAAGAAAGAAACATTTTTGATTTCAAGGGAAATGAAGGCAGAAAGAACTAAATAATTTTGATTGAAAGAAAGAAAGAAAGAAAGAAAGAAAGAAAGAAACATTTTTGATTTCAAGGGAAATGAAGGCAGAAAGAACTAAATAATTTTGATTGAAAGAAAGAAAGAAAGAAAGAAAGAAAGAAAGAAAGAAAGAAAGAAAGAAAAATTTTTGATTTCAAGGGAAATGAAGGCCGAAAGAACTAAATAATTTGGAAAGAAAGAAAGAAAGAAAGATTGCAAACGAAGGAAACCAGGATTAATCAACCATTCTTGAAAGAAGAAACCAAGGAATGAGCATAAGACAAATTGATAATCGAAAAGAGCTGGACAGAGAGAGAGAGAAACAGAAAGACAAAGAAAGTCAGATAAGAGAGTGAGAGAGAGAGGGGGGGGACGCTGCTGGAGGCGAAGAGTCGAAACAAATGAAAAGGTGGAAGAATAAACGAGATAAGAGGAATTTCCTTTCTTTGGCGTTAATGTTAAATGATAAAAAAACAATACTAATATAGAATTCTGTTTAGCATAGATAATGGTTTTGTTAAGATCCGACCAATATCTATCTACGTATTCTTTCCAGCCTCACTAGTCGCAAGTGCGTTGGCTCCCTACCACCACTACCACCCCACACACACACACACATCGCCACCACCAACACCAACAACAACACTTATACCAAAAATTCCCCACCCCTTTTAATTCGGTCACGCCTACTACTTCCCAAGTTCTGGTACGCGAGACAATTTTTGATGGTATGCAGACGTTTTTTCCCGAAGTTTTTACATTTATTCGTAACTATGGTATGACCTGCAGAGAAAATGGCTTCTCGTGCTCTGTTTAAATCACACTGAAGGTACGAGGGGCAAAAAAAAATTCTATAGTCAGGTTCAAGGATGTATTCAGTGGTAAGTCACGATTATTTTATTATCTACAAACAATTAGAATGTTAAGATATTTTTCAGGCCTGGTTTGGATTGGTTCGGCTTATTTGTTTAACGGCATATAAACCCATTGTGGGTTATTCAGTTTGGTTTGGTTTGGTTTTTATGGCATCTCAACCATTGTAGGTTATTTAATGCCAAATCCATTTTTATGCATATAAACAGTTCTATTTCACACAATTTAGTTTGGTGTAAGTATAGTTTTTGTTTACATACAGTTAAATATCAAAACAGTTCGATTTCAAACAATTTGGTTTAGCATAAGTATGCAGTTTAAATGTCAAAACAGTCTTATTTCAAGCTATTCGGTTTAGCATAAGTACACCGTTTAGTTCTATTTGATCCATAGATTCGATCCTATCAGATGCTACCACTCCGGGCAAGAGTGGACCTGGGAGCGATAGAAATGACGGGTACTTCGCATTCCCCAAAGCTCCTGCATTACTGGAACCTAACCATCAGATTGTTTTGTGTCATATCCAGGACACTCGTTGGGGAGAGTCTTACCCCTCTGCAGAGAAGTAGTCGGCATATTCTACAGCCCCAGCTGACTTGGCAAAATAATACTTGGAAAACAATTATAGCTTCAAGTATTCTAAAAGAAACTAATTTACAGTTATATATTAAGTATTCCTAATTAAACCCAAATGATTTTTAAACAGATCTATTTACTCCATAGATGGGACCCTCACCCCACATTGGGTTAGAGTGGACCTGAGAGTAATGGCAATGAAGAGGTTCTCTATACTCTCCAAAGCTGGAGCCTTATCACCGAATGCAATTTAGTATTTTACATAGGATACACCTTTGAGGCTTGGGCACCTCTGGTGGTGTAATGGTTAGCAAACTCGACTAGCAAACCTACACGAGTGAGTTCGAGTCTCATTGGGTGTCCCATTCATTTGGCCTTGTGCTAAATCGAAGCGAAGAGCTTCGTAAATTACTACACCTTTGAGGCTTCTTACACCTCTGCTAGAGATGTAGTCAGTGTATTCAAAAGCCTGCCGACAAGGCTAAGATATTGTCCCGTTACCACACTGATGTGTCGGTATTTATTAAACTTAACTTAGTCTAGCACACGGTATGGGACACCTAGTAAGAATTGAACTCACTAACACTGGTCCGCTAGCCGAGATCGTTAACAATTGCACCACGTGAAGCGCTTTGCTGAGGACAATGTGCTAATATAATTATTTACTAAACTTAACCTTGATGTACCACAGGCCAAGAAATATGGGCCGCCCAGTGAGAATCGAACTCACAAACAATGGTCTGCCAATCCAGTTCACCTACTACGAGAGATGACCACAGTGCATTGATAAACAAAGCATTTCAGAATAATTGATATCATTTCATAATCTTATAATTTGATCGATTCTCTTTCAAATAATCACAAATTTTAACAGTATGTGTAGAAACAAGTCAAAATTCTGTTTATTGTTTACATGTCTTTTCTTTTCAAGTGGATGGCACTTTTATACTTAAAATGAAAAAAAAAACGTAAATCTTTAGATATAGAATTTTGAGTGTTTCTACACTTGCAGTTAAAATTTGGGATCATTTAAATGTGAATTGGTCAAGATACTAGATGACAAAATTGCTTAGCTTTGGTTTCTTTGTTTAATGGCATATCAACCTTCCTGGGTTATTTAACATCAAGAACAGAAGTGATACTATCTAACCCATAACAAGAGGGTTCATACTTGTTCCGTGGGTATCAGTCTGAAAGTGAACGTAATAGCATGACTGGAATTCGAACCCGCTTACTTCGAGGCCGGAGTCCAGCCATTATCCATCGTCAGATGTCAAAATGATATCAATGTTTCTGAAATACCCTGAATATTTAATAAACTAATGCAAAAGAATTTGTTAACAGAAAAAAATAGGATAATAATCTTTTTTTATTGTTTCCGCTGTACTTCAGATAACACGTTAAAAATAGTTAATCTCTTCTTGACGCGTAAAATCGAGTTAATATTCTTGTGGGAATTGTTTCGTTCCTACAGAAAATAAAGACTACCAATTCTACCAAAGGTTAACAGTGTCATAGTTAATCAGGCAGAAGGAATGATAAACTTTTGCAGGGATCAAACATAAATAGATTTTCCTTATTTCCCTGATGGAAAGGAAAACCATAAAATGTTATGTGTTTATGGAAATTAACGACCATCCTTGTTTTTAGCGCAAGTAAATAAAAGCCTGTGAAGGATGAAAACATGTAAAACTCCGAGATTTTCAATTTCTCACGGAGACGAGGGTTGTTCAAAAAGTTTTAGGCGTCACCCAGAAAGAAGAACCATAGGCAAAGGTTTTTTACCGAAATCGTGAGGATGTGTAAGTTGGATTCTTAGAATGTTGATGCCAGAGCCCAAGATGAAAAAGGTTGAAATTTCTATGATACTTCTGACTCTTCGACTGGGTTGTGTGCTCAGTCTCAAATTGTAGGTACTTTTTATAACTAATAACAACAGTCTCGAAAGATTGTCATTAATGTCTATTCATTTGGGTTAAATAAAACCTTCTGATTGAGGTTTAGACTTTTTTGAATAACCCTCGAATATATATATATATATATATATATATATATATATATATATATATATATATATATAATTGAACATAATATAAATTTTTTATCCACATTTTCTTGTTAATCCTTTCGAATTGCTGTATTGATCTCATGATATTCGGCGGGAATTAGTTGATAAACCTTCTATAATCAGTTATTTCTCAAGTACACAATACAACAGTACAAATGCTCATTCTTACGAAGTAGTAATGTACAAACAAAAGTTACATCACTTTTGTAATACATCCTTCCCTGATGATGGCCAAAGGTTGGGCAGAAAGTACTGGGGAAATTATGGAAAGTTTATCAACCAATTCCTGCAGAATATCATGAGATCGATACGGCAATTCAAAAGGATTAACAAAAAAAAAATATGTAGACAAAAAATGTCTATTATGTCCAATCAAATATCTATCAAGGAAGAAATGCTGTCAATATATATATATATACCGGACATTGGCCTAGCGGTTAGAGTGTTCGCTAATGGCCCGGGAGACCTGGGTTCAATCCCAGGTCGAGTCATACCAAAGACTCAAAAAATGGTACTTGATGCCTCCTTGCTTAACACTCAGCATTATAAGGTACAGATCAAGGGTAAAGTGGAGCAATCCAGGGAAAGGAGTAGCGCCCTCCCCTACGCCTTGGTGTAGTAACCTATCGAAAAGGGAGCCTTCGGGTCACCCTCGACTATGGTCGCCTACTTTACTTACTATATATATATATATCGAATTATTCATCCAATTTTTTTTCTGTCCGTCCATCTGTAAAGCTAAGACCCCATCATGATTAATTCGATTTTAACCAAATTTTCAAGAATCGTTAGTCATGCTAAGAAACTACACCAAGAAATCTAATTCAGACAGGTTTTAGATAGAAACTAATTTTCTCCCTTCTATGTCTTATTAGCATAACATTAAACTGTCTCTGATGGTGAAGCTCCAGTTCTGGAGATCAAGTGAGTGTGGCGTACCCCTTCATTATCATTACTTCCAGATCCAGTCTATCCCGTAATGGTAGTATTTTTAGGGTCCCATCTATGGGTCAAATAGATCTTTTTGAAAATTAATTGTGTTCGATTGAACAGTGTGCAAACAAAAAAACTCTTCAGAAACAACAACACAATAAATGTAAATATGAACACGATTCCCTAACCTGTTGACAGGTTGACATACCGTTAAAAATCAATTAATCAATCTATATTCTCTTGTGACTGTGAAATGCTTCCGTTGGTGAGGCGACAATTTTATAAGTAAAACTGAATTCACATCAACTATACTCTGCTTTAAAACTGACCATGTGTTGCATCCTGCCCGTGGCTGAGAGCACCATTCAAGGAAAAAATTAAAAAGGATATATATATATATATATATATATATATATATATATAATGTAAAATACACACACACATAGATGTATATATATATATATATATATAAGTTGGCCGACCGCTGTAGAGGGTGACCCGTAGGCTCCCTTTTCAATAGCTTCTACACCGATGTGTAGAGGAGAGCATTGTTCCTTTCTCTGGATTGCTCCACTTATCTTTGATCCATATCTTAATATACTGAGTGTTAAGCAAGGAGGTATCAAGTACCATTTATTTAGTCTTAGGTATAACGACCTAGGATTGAACCCCGGTCTCCCGGAACATCGGCGAACACTAACTATTATGCAAATAACCAATACTGGCTCATTGGCATAATGGTTTTTTGATCACCAAAAAGACCCGAAGCTGTATTCCGTATTCCTGTCTAATACAAAATACTTTCGAATAATCTTTTTGACTCCTAGATGGGATCCTAGCAGGTACTACCCCTCCGGATCAAAGTGAACCTGGGAATATTTGTGATGAAAAGATGACACCACACTCCCCAGATCTCCAGAACTGGATCCTTACCATCAGATACAGTTTATTTTTATACCTTGGTCTCCCCTCTTCGAAGGAGTCTTACCTCTCTGTAGGTGACACAGTCAGTGTAATCAAAGCCCCACCAACAGAGATTTCAGCAAATGGTATGACTATTCTACATGTGAGAGCGCTTTGTATAGTGTACTTATTAGCAAACTAGGCTAGGGAGAAATGGGTGCTCCATATATCTGACCTTGTTCCAAACTATGCTTAGTAAACGACTTCTTATCTGCGCATGTGTATATCTGCATGGATATCTATCATTCTTTATCTTTTGTCTTTCCCCAACATCATGTCCGTTCCCAAGCCTGGCCGCTCTTACACAAACAAAAGAGTACTGACTGGCAAGTTAGGACCCACCGTCTCAGGTTTCACACGAAGCAATTGCAAAAGTCTCAACCCAATAAAAGAAAATGAAAACCAAAAAATAAAGCAGTCATTCAAAAAGTTTTGGCAATTTCTTCGTGACAGAACGGACAACGTCCTACTTCGTTTATCGGGATTTTAATTAGAAAGAGACCAGTCAAAAAGTCTAGACACAATCGTGCTGATATCCAGTGCCACCATTATCCATTAAGGAGACTAGGCTAAGGGGCCCACAAAAGTAGGGGCTCACCAAAAGCAAGGGTCATGCAACGTTTTTTTTTAATGTTAACACGATAGATACTGCAAAAGCATCCTGCGCGTCACGATTAATTTATCGGAATCTTCTTTGATACAAGAGACGCTAAAGTACAAACAGTTACAACCGAGTCAGAGTGGACCAGTGAGTGAAGGAAGAGGTACTCCCCATTCTTCAAACTCCAAGACGGGAGCCTCACCATCAGATACAATTTTATGTCCATTCGTCCGTCCGTAAAGCTAAGGGCTCGTCATATTTTGTTCGATTTCAACCAAACTTTCAAGAATCGTTAGCGTTATATCTAGAAATTACACAAAGAAATGCAATTCAGACTGGTTTAAGACGGAATCTGTCTTTCCCCCGTCTATGTCTTGCTGGTATAACACTAAACTTTCCCTGATGTTGAGGCTCTAGTTAATATCCAAGAACCTAATGGTTTCAAGTATTGCTGTATAATAGAAATAATCTTATTTAATATTAATCATTTGTTTGCACACACTTAATAATATATGTATTTTTTAAAAAATAACAGTTCAATTTCTGCGATATTTTGACACACAGGCTGAAATGAACCAACCAGAAGATGGGGTTCAATCTTAATTTTTCATTTGTTCAAAGATGACGAAACCAAATAAACATTGAAATGTACTGCGTCTCAATAACAGTAGCTCTTGTGAAACTGTCGCCATTTTTCATAAATGCATCTTGAATCGTTTATGCTCCAAAAATTTAATTTGAACAAATGTTCTTAATCTGTTTGTTGAAAGTTTAACAAGAAAAATGTTTAAGTAGCTTGATACATGGGAAGCCCATATATGTTTAACATTACTGTGCAGTTCATGTATTTTGGTATTGTTCAACTTCATGCAAATTAAAGATTGTCTGAAGGGGGGATCACTGCGGCGTAATGGCAAGTTCGAACTCAAGTCGCGCTATTACGCTCCCTTCCGAACTAATACCTTTGAGAAAGGTGTGAATCCCCCTATCACCCATTATTGTACCACTGCTGTTCTTCTAAAAGGATGGTTTTGGCATTAAATAACTCACAAAGGTTGATATGCCATTAAACAAAGAAACCCAACCAAATGTTATCTGACAGATATCATTTTCTTTGTTGAGCCATTAAGTACTTCATTTGTAATTAATTGTACGAAAAGAGAACGAGAAAGGAGGAGGAGTATGTCGAAGAAGTTCGATGCCTAGGGGCCCAGTTTAATCCAGCACAATCCGAAACAAGAAAACATTTCTACAATGAGCTGACCGTTGTTTAGAGATGAAGTATATTCATTATTCCATACATATTTTGATCAGTATCGTGATTTTATTCTTTTTATTTAGAACATTGACACTATTGTATATCAAGGGTGCAAGGGACAGCAACAATTGTTCATAAGGATATAAACTCTCTTTTATTTACTACGAATTGTCGAAATCGCTGCTATCATTTACACCACATGGAGAAAGATATATTCAGAGCCTTGCGTCTTCGTGCTTCTTTTACGGGGGACTGATATAGAAATGGCTCTCAACCCGAGGACCAACAGACCCCCCCACTGGGCCAATGCCCAGACGGCTTACTGTCTGCTTTCTTTTCTGACTGACTGGGGTTAAATAACTTCCGCCATTATATATCTTTCAGACGCCTACACATTTACTCCATCGCCCCACCTACACAATTCTTCCCTCACAATTCTTCCCACGCAATTCACGTAGCATTTCCACTGTCCCTTGTTAACATTAAGGCGCAGCTGCACATCCTGTTTTCGAAATTCACACTTACTGGCCTTCAAAGATCAATATGTAAAACAAGTTTTCCGTGTCCATTTTCTACGTGTCCATTTTCTACGTATATATCTGCATAAACATAATGAGAATTTTAGTAATATGTGGGATAGACAGATTTTGACTAAGAAAGAATGGAGTAGAAATACCTTCCACATTTTAAACTAGTTACCTGCTAGGTGCAAATGAGCTTAGGCAAGTCGTAATGGTAGCTCCATCAAACGAATGTCTAACCATTCTTTTTTTTAAACGATCAGTTACGATCATGTCTTGTAGTAGCGCACATCTTATGTCTGCTGTTGAAACGTTTCTTCTCGTTTCATTTTAAGTCGGAATGATGCTGTTCCGAATAGAAAATCGATACTGCTAATGGATGAAAAATCCATCTGTAATTACTATTATCACTTTCTTTAGTTCACTTGCATCACACAGATGATCATTTAAAATATGGGTGGTATTTCTGTTTCAACCTGTATTTTCATTCATCTTTTAATTCTAGAAGCTTTTTAATCACTACTTATTCGAGTCGTTCAATGACAGCGAGGAATAATACAGTTCATTTATAATAATAATAATAATAATAATAATAATAATAAAAGAAACAGCACTCTACTGGGTATTGAACCCACGTCTTTTTAATTTAAGCGGTCTGCTTATCGGTACCAGCAAGCTTACCACAAAGCTATGAAGCAAAAAGTAAACAGGTGTTCGAGTCACAATCCTGAGTTTCGTTAAAACATCTAGGAAGCGCCGGATTTGCGAAGTTACGGTCACACACAGAGACACATATATATATATATATATATATATATAGTGCAATTAGAAGGAAACTCAAACCTGGTTGTCATAATAAATTTATTTAGCCGGAGAATATTATTATACTCTCCGTCTCGTCAGATGACTTTTTACGTTTTAGACCGGCGGAACCTCAGGTCTAACATGTAAAAAGTCATCTGACTAGACGGAGAATATAATAATAATCCCCGGCGAAATAAATTTATAATGAAAACTTCACCAGGTTTGCGTTTCCTTCTAATTGTACTATATACGCTCTGAATGTAAATTTTGTTATATAACTGTAAGGAATAAATGATGTAACAATAGCCATACATCGAGCACTCATATAGATTTATATGATATTCCTTATATATTCTATACAAGAATAATCCATACCTACTGTCTTCGGACGCTGACTGGATATTACTAATACTTATAAATACATATATATATATAATGAGAATTTTAGTCATATCTTTAATTATGGTGCTTCTAATATTCACACCGCTAGATATGCACCGTCAATAAAATTCAGAAAATCAAAATACATCGGCACTGTCAGAAGAGTTTCCCGCAAAAAAGCCAAGAGTTGTCCAGGCAACGATGTCCATGTTTTTAAACTCCATAACGCTGAATTAAATGAGGGAAAACAAACAAACAATAAGATGAACGATTTAATAGTGATGAAAAAAATTATGCAATAAAATAATTATTCAACCCTTTAGAACTCTTGTCTCTTGCGTCTTTCATTGTGATCGTCTCAGTTCTCATCATCAAAGGGACTCGAGAGACGAATGGAAAACAAAAAGGTGTCAATGCTCAGGCCCATACGTATTGGCGGCTTTTTTTTTTTTTTTTTTCGTTTCCTTTTTTCCAAGGCAAATGACGTGTTTGTCGACCGGCGGCCATTACTGTAGCCATTCCCGCCGAGACTGGGTCAGGCTAAGCTATTAGTCTCGTTCTGAAGCGCGTACCCCCCACACACACACACACGCATGGCTATAAAAACAAGATGCTTAACAAAACGGTAAAAATGAATGTTGCAATAAAGTCTGTCCATTATTATCCGAATGCTGAATGAGCAAATTTATCTCTATGTCTTTTGGGGCGGTCTCTAAACGATCATTACATAGACTATCTATATCAATAATCAGAAAGAGTTTGTTTGTTTGTCCTCTGTGGAGAGCTAACAAATTTGCAATGCAGTTTTATTGCAAAATCATTTACAATACATCGTATAGTCAAATCTTTTGTAGTACACCGCTCTGTCTGTCTGTCTGTCTGTCTGTCGTTCTCTCTCTCTCTCTCTATATATATATATATATATATTTATTTATTTCGAAAATAGTTGGTTAGTTGGTTAGTTTTACGGCATGTCAACCTTTGGCATATTATCTAATGCCGTAGTGAGTCTTCTTTTTTAAGCAATTATATCATTTTAAGTTAAGGCGCTTCAAATGAAACAATTCCAAACTGTGTCTGTGCCCATACTACTATATGGGTGCACCACATGGACACTAATAAAACGCACTGAGAAAAAGCTATATGGAAACTACACAAGAATGCTCTGGGCTGTCTTGAACAAACCCTGGAATCACTACCCCTTAAAGTAGCTGCTGGACGGTCATTTGTTTCCCATCTCACAAACTATTCAAATAAGACGAACAAGATATGCCGAGCACAACGGGAGAAGTGACGTTCCCTTATGAACTTCTGCACATGGACGTGCCAGTGTGGACCGATAAGGAAAGACTTTCTTACATCTGCACAGTACAGACACAAGATGTAGCCTCGAAAATCTGCTAGAAGTGATGGATGATAGCGGTGGATGGTGAGAGAGATACCAACGTGACTTGATTGAGAGATCCAGAACTAGAGCTTCGCAACTGAATGCTGATTAGTGTCCGACACAGAGCACCTTTTTCGTGGGGGTCTTACCATTCAGCACGAATTGATAAAGAGATAGATAAATTTGAATAGACTGATATCAATGGATTGATAATGAACGGTCAGATGACGAACAGGGACACTACTCCTGAAGCGTCTTTTAGGCAAGAATAGCCTAGCGGAGCCCATCCCTTTCCGGGTCTGCTACTGGTCTGGATTCAGTTTCCTTTTTCCAAGACCAGATGTCATACCAAAGTTAAAAAGCTGTCTTCCCTACTATTTACCCAGAACTGAAGGAAGAATTGTTGGATTCATACCTTTCCAAAGATATCAGCTCTATGTGAAATGCAAACAACCTCACCAAGGTTTTGAATTCGGACAGCTGAATCCACTTTCTTCGACGATAACCGTTTTATCACGAATGCTTCTTAAAACCTAAATAGATAAATAATAGATCAATAAATAAATATGAGCGTAAAGATATTGATCGATAACTAGATTTAAATCGATTTATAACTCTATCTATGTATTCCAGTCAGATAAGAACAAGCTGAGACAGATAGACAGAAAGATTAATAAACAGAGAGATAGATAGATGGATAGATAATGAATAGTGTGCTATAAAATGGGCACCAAAAGCTAGTCACGCGCGAACCCACTGCCTCAGCCTTTACAATACACGAGTCCGTTGTCTTTCCTATAACTTATCATAATCATCACTTCCTGTCATGTTCACAAGAACTCAACACATACACACCAGCGCACACGTATTTGCCCCGCCCTATCTCGACAACAAACAAGCTATACCTCAATGAAAAAACAAAAAAAACCACACACGCGCACACATGTGCCTCTGGGACACCACCAACCTCCACCCTGCGTCACACACACACACACACACTCCTTTGTTTTTGTTTTTGTTGCTTCGTGTTTTTGTTTTTTTGTTTTTGTTGCTTTGTTTTACTTTGTTTTGTTTTCTTTTGTTTTGTTTGTTATAATTTTTGTTCTTTTTTACCCGCTCCTTGTTTTCATTGTCTCATACGCGGAACTCTCCGCCCTTTCGCGCCTCCTTCTGACTCTCGCTGTAATCTCTTTGTGCAGCGAGATTTTGCAATTACCGTTACGAGAACAAATGATAGAAGTACGATGGTTGACGGGGGTGGGTTTTCTTAGAAAAACAAACCAAAATCAAACGGAACAGCACCACCAATAATAACAACGGCAACAACAAATACAAGGGTTGGAAGACACCAATAACGGCCACCATTTTAAAATGCCATTTTTCTTCTAATTTGACCGACGTTATCAAAAGGCGAACGTGAAAAAAACGGCCGATTCTTAAAAAAAAAAGAAAAAGAAAAAAAAAGAAGAAAAGCAAAAAGAAAGAAAGAAAATAATAATAATAATAATAATAATAATAATAATAATAATAATAATAATAATAATAATTTGATCCACTGGGAAATGTGCTAGAAGTTTAAATTTGACCATACGAACAAATGGTATATGCAAAACCCGGAATCCGTCCTGGAGAATAAGACGGCCAAAATTCTCTGGGATTTTGAAATACAAATGGATCACCTAATCTCGGCAAGACGACCAGACTTAGTTAATAAAAAAAAAATTGAACCTACCGAATAGTCGACTTTGCCGTTCCAGTTGACCACAGCATGAAACTGGAAGAAAGCGAGAAGAGAAATAAGTAACTAGACCTTGCTAGAAAACTGAAAAACTATGGAACATGAAAGTTACAGTGATACTAACTGGCGCGCTCGGTACAGTCACCAAATAATTGGTACAGAGACGGGAGGATTTGGAAATAAGAGGACGAATGGAGACCATCCACAACTGCAGCATTATTAAAATCGGCCAGAATACTAAGAAGAGTCCTGGAGACTTGAAGATACTTGCTGTCACTCTGACTCCAGCGGAAAACCATCAGCTAACGCTGGTGTGATGAAGGTGACAATCATACCAATTGTGATTGGTGCTTTTGGCACGGTAACTAAAGGATTATTAAAGGGCCTGGAAGATTTGGAAGTTGATGGCCGAGTGGAGACCATCCAAACAACAGCATTATTGAAAACGGCCAGAATACTGAGAAGAGTCCTGGAGTCTTGAGGAGTCTTACTGTCACTCAATCTTCAGTGAAAGACCATCAGCTTACGCTGATGTGAAAAACTCTAATGAATAATAATAATAATAATAATAATAATAATAATAATAATAATAATAATAATAATAATAATAATGTGAAGAAAGAGATGACACGGTTATTCAAATAATAAGCAAACTAACACAGTACATGACTAGGCATGACAGGGTGCTTAAGGTGATCCACTGGGAATTGTGCAAGAGATTAAAATTTCACCATACTGACAAATGTTATATCCACAAACCAGAAGCAGTCCTAGAAAATTAAATGCGTCAAAATCTCTGAGACTTTAAGATACAAATGGATCACGGAATCCAGGTTAAAAGACCTGACCAAGTATTATTATTTAACAGGAAGAAAAAAGTTATCATCTAGGGGATTTCACTGTGCCAGCGGACCACAGAAAGAAAGCGAAAAGAGGCGAAAAGCCGAACACATATCTGGACCTTGCCGTAGAGCTGAAAAAGAAGTGGAACATGAAGGAGACTGTGATGCCAAACGTAACTGGGACCTTAGAAACAATTTTCAAGAACCTGGGAAAGAGACTCGATGAACTGGAATTCAGAGGCTCAAGATGATTCAGAACACAGCACTGTTAGGATTAACTAGAATGCTTAGAAGAGTCATAAACAGCTGAGAAGACTTGGTGTCACTTAGATTTCTGTAAAAAAAATACCAGTTAAAGCTGGTGTGAAAAACTTGCATTGAGTGAAAATGATAGTAATATTCACAAACTAGAATCCATCCGAGAAAATTACATGCCAAAAATTCTCTGGGATTTTGAGATACAATCTGATCACCCAATCCCGACCAGAAAACCAAACCTAATGTTAATTAACAAGAAGAAAAGAATTTGTGATCGTGTGCATTTTGCTGTTCTAGCAGACCATAGAGTTAAAAATAAACTGAAAAACTGAACAAGATCTAGAAACTGAATCTTGCCTAAGACCTGAAAAAGTATTGGAAAGTTAAGGTAACGATGATACCAGTCGTAATTGGAGCACGTGGAACAGTCTCAAAGCAAGGGCAAAAGTGACTGGGTGTTCTGGAGAAGAGAAAAAGAATGGAGACTGTCTAAATCAGATAGAAGAAATCCTGAGCTCTGAAGAAACTTGCTGTAACTAGTCTTTCTCTACTCTGCACAAGGCTAGGATTAAGAAACATCTAGTAATAGTGGAAGTGTTAGCAATAACTGAGCTCCACCCTAACCTCTGCAAGCAGAGAAAACTCACGTACTCATAGCAACTATTCGAGGAATTTTGAAAGTAGTAATTTTTTTTGTCTTTTTGTTGTTTTTGTTTTTTTTCATCTCACCTCTCCACGATTTTTGCGAATTTCCTCCCAT
>CAUZXS010004800.1:0-12500 GCA_963585895.1 Sepioteuthis lessoniana | reverse complement strand
ATTGACCCAATTAGATTGTTTGGTTGGTTTGGTTTTATGGCATCATCATCATCATCATCATCAGGTCGTGTCGCCAGCACGGATATCCCTGACCCTCTCTCGCCACTTCTCCCTATCATTCATCGCCTCCTGCTGGTCTTCAGGGTTGCATCCTGTATCCTCACATAGTTGCTGTATGTAAGTTCGAGCGGGTCGTCCTGCTTTTGCACGGCCATATGTGGGGGTCCATAGGAGTACATCACTTATGAGCACGTCCTTGCTTCTCGAGCAGTGTCCTGCGTGTCTGGTTCGTCTAACTTGTATAGTTTTCGTGATGGGGGGAAAGTTTCCGTATAGTTGGTGTCTCGTTGGGTATTGTCGCCAGGACTTGTTCAATACTGCTCTCAACATTCTTGTGTAATTTCCGTCTAGTTTCTTCTCCAGGCATATCAACCATTATATCAGGACATCTCCTTTGAAGGAGCGGTCTTAATCCTCTACAGGAGATATAGTCAGCCAGGACCAGTCAAAAGTGCTAAAAATTCACTGGCCAGAAAACAATTCAAAGAAATTATGAACATCAAACCAATACCAAACACGTGAAAAGAGGCATTTAAATGTTACAAAGATTCGTTTGCACAATTCCCAACAAATCCCCCGTTCCGCCCAGGCATGGCAATTTTTTTGTACACCTTCTGATTCAACTTACTGCATTCGCTTATTATATGATTGATAGTTCCATCTCTGTCTCTGAATCGTCTATATTTACTATTTTTCTCTCTCTCTCTCTCTCTCTCTCTCTCTCTCTCTCTCTCTCTCTCTCTCTCAATATAATTGGTTTTTATGGAATTGTTTTGAAACGCCATTAACAGGGGTTCGGTTTCGTGTTCTTCGCCGTCATTCATTATTATTATTATTATTATTCCCTTGCGACATGAAGACATCGTATTTCTCCATCTCCAGAAATAACTACTAAAACTGCCACGTCCACCATTATTGAGCAACCCCGAAAGCCCCACCCTCATATATTACCCCCCACACACACCGTTTCCATTGCACTAACGACCTGTTCCAGCACCATCACCACCTACCACCAATATTTCCTTCATCGCCCCACAGCCACCGCCTCTGTCAGCTTGTCTAATACGTGTGAACATAAGTCATAACCCTACACTCTCGCCTTCCGCGTTTTTCTTGCGCATTAACTCCCCCCCACTTTTTTTTTTCAAACTCCCTACCTTATCTACGCCACTCGCCCCTAAATGGCCCCTTTTTGCACCCAAATTAACTAAATTAACTCCAGTCGCTTCTCCCAGCCGAGCTAAATTCGATATGAGCGTTTGATTGCATTATGAAATCCAAGATATTTTACGAGAAAATTAGGTTATTATTTTAATGTGTGGACGCCCCTCTAGCCGGCAAGGAAACATGTCAGCGTGTTGTGTGAGCAGAACGTTGAATGAAGGCAGCGGGGGATTGTTTTCCTTTATTTTGACCAACATGGAGACGGAGGGAGACCTCATAAAATATGAACAGTTTTGAGGGTAAGAGTCTTCTGCGTCACTTGCGTGTTGGTAGGGACCTCTGCGTAGTCTCGCAGCTTTATGTTCATTCAGTGTGCTTGTTACTCATCTAGTGCACCATTATAGTGATCTTGTGTCATACGAAGCTAAGCTGATTAAATAACGAATATAATACTTGGTGCATGACCAGAAGAACCGTACGGTTATCGTCTTTGGAAATAGAATCGGTAACACGAGTTCAAACCCTGGACCAAGCTGTTTGCCTCTCACTTCGTGTTGATGCTCTCAGGAAAGGCATGTATCCATATCTCCCTCCCCAGCTATGTTATATAATTGCGGAAGGTTTTTTTTTTATATCATCATTTTTCGTTGGTTATATCTTATCTTTCGGTTTAGTTAGGCTTAGAACTATTCGGCTTAGTGCACAGGTAGGGGCACACATTGAGCGCTGGTGTTCACGCTCGCGCGGGTAGGAAGTGATAATCACAGATGTCATAATAAAAACCCTGGATAGAAAATGTAACTGGGGATGGAAATGACGTTAAGCCCGGAAACGATGGGTTGAGGATTTGGGGTGATTTTTGAAAAAAGGAGTTAGTTGAGATTCGGACCTGGGCGAAGCGAGTTGATTTTTGAACATCGGCGATGCGAGGCCAGTTGGGTTTACGTGATGCGCCGCGTGAGGTGGGGTCAGATGGAACAGTCAGCATAGTAAAGATTGTGTCTCTCTCTCCTCGTGTTGAAAACCTAAAAGTCAAGAAGGCAATAAAAGTTTCGTACCTGAACTACAAGAGTCGTCAGTGTTTCGAGGGTTTTTCGGATTCCTATGCATGTGAACGTTTTATGCATCTGAATATTTCACATATTCGTATTTTGAATATATCACAGCTATACTTAAGTAGTACTGATAATAATGTGGAGGGAAAATCATTTATGGATATGAATCATCATCATCATCATGTCGTGCCCTGACCCTCTCTCGCCACTTCTCTCTATCGTTCATCGCCTCTGGCAGGTCTTCAGGGCTACATCCCGTATCCTCACATAGCTGCTGAATGTATGTTCCAGCTGGTCCCCCTGCTTTTGCCCGGCCAAATGTGGGGGTCAATAGGAGTACATCACTTATGAGCTCGTCCCTGCTTCTCCAGCAATGTCCTGCATGTCTGGTTCGTCTACCTTGGATGGTTTTCGTGATGGGAGGCAGGTGGCCGTATAGTTGGTGCCTTGTGGGGTGTTGCTGCCAGGATAACGATGAACAAAAAAGATATACTCGTATCCTGATTTTTCCATAATTTCACAAAAGAATATCCAGAAAAAAAAAGCAATCATCTTTCAATTTTTATTCACTTCTTCTGATTCGTTACAACTTTTAATATTTTGTCAAACCCAGGCAGTTGAAGAAGTAATATAATGTTGTCTGTGGCTAAATACTTTCGCAGACAATTATTTTTCAGTTATCTCAAAGTTTTGACGTTTAGTTACTTTTATTTCAATGAATGATTAGAGGGGTGGGGAAAAATGAAGAGAGAAAGATAGAAGCAAAAGAAAGAAAGAAAAAGAAAGAAAAGGGAGTGAAAAGAAAGAAAGAAAGAAAGAAAGAAAGAAAGAAAGAAAGAAAGGGAAGTGAAAAGGTGAAAAAAGAAAGAGGAAAAGGAAGAGAAAAGGTGAAAGAAAAAAAATTTAGCCAATAAAAAAAGGAAATGGTCGATTTAAAAATAAAACTCAAAAAATTAAATAAAAACTGGAAAAATAAAATAAATAAATAAATAAATAAAACTCTTGAATGAATTAATGGCTGAAAGACCCGCTAGTCACCAAAAGAACGATCTTAAAATTGAAATACAAGGAAACAAGGCTGAAACGAATAGAATAAAGGCGAGAAAAAGAAAAAGAAAATAGATGAGAATAAAACCACAATAATAATAATAATAATAATAATAATAAGAAGAAGAAGAAGAAGAAGAAGAAGAAGAAGAAAGAGGAAAAAACCAAAGAATGAACCCGCGCGCGCGCTTCTTAATAGGGCTTCGAACTTCGGAGACAGTTGGTTGGTTCGGGAAGGCAAGATGGCGACGGTGACGACTGGTTGGTAGAGGGCGCTTCGGCTACGAGAACTGTTATGGTACCCCTAATTTGTGATGGCGTCTCTTTGCCTCGTTTGTTATCTTTGAAGTTGCCGAAATTTTAGGTAGTGTGTAGGGGTGGGGGCTAGAAGCTGGAGAGTGGAGTGGCGAATGAGGAGAAGGTGACGGGTGAATTGACGTTGCATGGGAGGTGAGGTTGGAGCGGGGTGGTTACGATGAATCGAATGAATAAACTGATTGAGGAAATTGAAACATTTCGCTTGCAAAATTCACACAGTCAACTCCCAACACGATTCTCCACATTGTCTTATTAATTTTATTCGGCTTTAGTTTTTTTTTTTTCTTTCATTCTTTTTATTTTGTGTAGTTTTTGGGTTGTTTTTTTTATTTTAAAACATTTTTCTTCTTTTTATTAAAATATTTTTTCATCTTTTTTTCCATTCTTTCGCGCCTCACGTTTTCATATCCCAGCCACTCACCTCCTAGACTCCAATTCATATTAGCAACGTCTCTCCACCTCTACACCTTTCCCGGGATTCTTTCCCTTCGTTCCCACCTCTCCTTCTACTCTACATCTATCTATCTATCTATCTATCTCCGTTTATTGCTACTATTCCTTTTTTTTTTTTTAAATTACTGTGATTTCTTTTACTTTTTTTTTTTTTTGCATTGCAATGTTTGACAATTTATAAAACGTGGACTCCAAAATGGAATTTCAAAAAGTCTGTCAAATTAAACGTGCGATATTGTTATAAAAACCAATTCCGTAGACATTTTAGAATTACTGAAAGACACAGTTCCTGCCTTTTCTTAGGGGGTATTGGAATCACTTCAGTGATGCATTCTTTGCGAAACAAAAAAATTTCTTGAAGCCTGTGAGTCTATGCGTGCACATTTTGATGGTTTAACATTTGCAGTTAATGCCTGTTGCAAAACTATTAGGGTAAGTCAAAAGTTGGGCAATATCTTGGTACGTGCAAGTTTGCAGCACATATACCACGTGACCTAAGCTGTTCAATGCGTAGTAGTTACCTGCTGTGATCGGTAGTATTGTGGAAGTTGATGCGCTGACAACTGTACAGATGATCGCGCAACGTGTTCTAAACCGGGAACTTATGTTTTACTCGTTTGAGCAGGGCCATAACATCTCAATAGCAGTCAAAAGAAAGGTAAATGCTCAGTAGATGACTGTAGAGTAACAAGATTGCAGAAGAATTTTACTCGAACAACGGGAATATCGACCATAAGGTAGGGTCAAGTAAGTCTAAAACAGAGGATTCCGAGTCTGTGCTCAAAGCTACTGATGCAAATACGGCGAGCTCGATATCTGATATGGTTGGTCACTTTTAAGTAGTCGGCAAAAGCATCCGGCGCTGCCGAATTGGGCCTCATGCAAAATCTTTTACTCACACTTATATATACATATATATACATAATTAGTACATAATTAAACTATATATATATATATATATATATATATATATATATATATATATATATGTAGAATAAGTAAATAGATTGATTTTTCTCATTTAAATCGAAAACGGCTTGTTAAATTTAATTTGATAAAATTCAATAAAAGATAATGAATAATCTTAATAATTGATACATTGTGATTGTATTTTGTCAAATACAAGAAACTTGTAGTAATATTGCCGACCAGAAAAGTTGAGATCATACTTTCTTTTGTGGATTGCTCTACTAGAGAGTATTTGAGTACTTTCTCGATTTAAGAAAAACGTTTTTAACAACTGAATTATGAGTTCGCAAATATATATATATATATATATATATATATATATATATATATATATATATATATATTTGCGAACTCATAATTATATATATTTATGTTTGATTAAAAGAGAAATGCAACCTAGATACACATACATACACTCACTCACCCACTTATATATATATATATATATATATATATATATATATATATATATATGTATATTTACGAAAATCTGAGTTGCATAGTTCAGTATAAGTCAAGCATCAGCAGAATAACGTATGAATTTATTGGTTGATAAATCATTCATAAGCATTCTGACTGCACTAGACTTATAGCGAAACATGGCAATCTGATTTTCTCTCGTTCTTTTCTCTTATATACATATTTATATATATATATATATATATGTGTGTGTGTGTGTGTCTGTGTGTGTGTGTGTGGTGAGAGAGTGAGAGAGAGAGAGAGAGAGAGAGAGAGAGACAATGAATTAATATTACAGTTTCAATCTCAAGCTGCTTTCCATGTAGTCTCCTTTGTATCAGTTCTGATTTTGTGATAAAAGTACTCCCATTCACATTTGTAATCACCTTGTGTACATTCGCCTTAGATAGATAGATAGATAGATAGATACTACTACAATATAAAAGTTCGCGCACTTTTCACGACTTGCTTACCTTATGTATTTGTAAAAGTCAGTGTGTGATATTTCCTAAGAACTTTAAAGCTGTAGTGTTCTCTTTTCTCTTTTGGAAATTATACATGCTTTTATAATGAAAAATAGATATTTGTTTTATAAAATAAATGCTTTTTTTTTCAACTTTGGACCATAGCATTTGATAGATAGATAGATAAATAGATAGATATAATAGGTGCATGAAACAAACTTAACAGAAAATAGTTTTTAAGTAAACGTTTTTAAAACACACACACACACACATATATACTTTTATACATATATATACTTTTGTGTTCTGGGTATGATAGTAAACAGTATCTGATGTTGAGGCTCTAGTCCTGGCCTTTGGGGAATGTGGAGTACTTCATAATTACTTTTACTATCAGGTCCGCTGTGACCCGGAGAGATTGAGTCCCATCTTTGAGTCAAATAGAACTGTTCAATCATTTACTAAGGATTATTATTGTATTCTTTTGGGAGTGTTTTTTTTTTGTTTTTTTTTTTACACCAGCGTCAGTTAATGGTTTTTCACTGAAGTCAGAGTGACCACAAGTCTCTTCAAGTCTCCAGGACTCTTCTCAGTATTCTGGTTGATCTCTACAATGCCGTAGTTTGGATGGTCTCCACTCGTCTTCTTATTTCCAAGTCCTCCAGTCCCTGTGCCAATACTTTGGTGACTAAACTGAGTGCACCAATTACAATTGGTATCACCGTCACTTTCATGTTTCATAGTTTTTTCAGTTCTCTAGCAAGATCTTGGAACTTATCTCTGTTTTCGCTTTCTTTAAGCTTTACCTTGTTGTCAGCCGGAACAGCAAAGTTCACTACTTGGAAAGTTCTTTTTTTTTTTTTTTTTTTTCTTTGACTATCACGAGGTCTGGTCTTTATAATTGTTATCATTATTATTTGAAACTATACAGCTGTAAGCATATTGCTCGTATCAGATAGGAATACTTGATAAATGGAATTATTTATGTTAAATAACAATACTTGAAACCATTTAACTGTGCTATCTATCAATCGATATATATATATATATATATATATATATATGCGAAAATCAGAGTAGCATATTTCGCTATAAGTCTAGCGTCATCGGAATAACGAATGAATTTGTTGATAAATAAATCATTCATTAGCATTCTGATGACGCTAGACTTATAGTGAAACATACGAATCTGATTTCCGATTGATCGGTATCAAACAGAATTATTAATATTATATAGCAATTCTTGAAACCATTTTTACAAAAGCAAACAAATGAGCTCAAACTCGTTTAAAAATAGTTTCCTACTAACCATTCGCAAACAAATCACACACACACACACACACAAACACACACACACACACACACACACACACATATATATATATATATATATATATGTATATATATATATATATATATATATATATATATATATATATATATATATATATAACAGAATGTGGCATTAAATATTCCATAAGGGTTAATTTGCGATCAACAACAACAACCAACCAACCAACCTGCATACTTTGGAATAGATCCAGATTGCTCACTAGATAGATAGATAGATAGATAGATATGTATTGAATGAGACAGAAAGACACAGCCAGATAAATAGACAATGATAGATAGATAGATAGATAGATAGATAGATATGGATGAATGAATGAATGAATGAACTGAATATTTAACCACACTGATTTTCTACTTTCTTTAGTTTATTTTGCATTTTTTTTTTGTCCTTGTTCAGAGCACTCTGGAAGAAAAAAAAAATGCTAGAAAACAAATAAAAACGATGCTCGGATACATATCCCTTCTCCCTTCCACTCTCGATGTCCCGCTCCCCACCTTTGATAATTTTTTTTTTAAATTAGAAATGAAAAAAAAAAAATTTACGCGTCGTGGAAGTTGTGCTGTCTAAACAAAAACATCCTTGTTGCACCAAACACAAAAGACGCGTTTCGTTCGAGATAAAACGAACAACCGCCCAGCTCCCCCCAAATCCTTCCGCACTCGATTCGGAATGAAAAAAGAGTGCGGGGTGGTAGTAGAGGAAAAGGGAAAGAGAAAAAGGATTCTCCAGTCACGGAAATAGATAGATAGAGAGAGGGGGAGGGAGAGGGGGAGAAGAACAGACAGACTGACAGAGAGAGGTAGACAGACAGATAAACTGATTGATTGATTGATTGATTGATTGAGAGAGAGAGAGAGAGAGAGAGAGAGAGAAAGAGAAAGAGAGAGTCAAACAACTACAAATCCAAAAATAAAACAAAAATAGATTTAAAAAAGAAGTCTATTTCAAGAAAATTAGGCTTTTTATTAATTTTGGGGTTTTTATTTACATTATTTTTAATTTTTATTAATTTTATTTATTTGTTGGTGCCTCTTATAGACTTTTTTAAACGTTCTCTTTCTCCTTTTCTACTCTTTGTCTCCATCGAAGATATTCGCCAATTCTGCGTATGCTCGTCAGAAGACAATCCAGTGAATTGAGAGCTACTATCTCAGCAGGCGGCATATCAAAGTCGTTCGGCTAAGTTCTAAGACAAATCTTTGAAGAAAGAATTGTCATTTCTTTCTTTGTATTATAGCGTTCGCTTCGATTTAATCTTATCTTTTCATTTCATTTATACATTTTTTCTTCTTTTTTTTTTCTTTTTTTTTTTTCGTTCATCTCTTTGTCTGAATTATTTGTACTTGTATCTTTTAACGATGGCCTTCTCTCTCCCTCTCTGTATGTGCGCATGCTCAAACATCTTTGATCGTCTGCGTGCCGTACGAATTCCGGATTAATCAAACCATATTCTTGCCACTACCTGTGTGTCTACAGAGGTGGAGGTCAGGGGATGCTTGTGCGTACACGTGTGTCTCTTTGCTGCTAAGTGCCTAAAAGAATGCCTACCGATTCTTGAATGTCTGGCTAACACACTTTGAAGAGCGTAAACCTATTTCTACGTACGAAGAATCGTACGAGTGGCCCGGGAATAAACGCAGAAAGCTTACCCCTTGAGAAAATGCGTGTATGGATTTTTAGATAGCTCATACAGCACATGGGAGGTATTTGTCTGAAGAGATGGTCCCAAAGCTGGAATATGGTTGTGTATTTGTTGACAGCACTCAAGAATATTTTAAACCTGCGGATTTTGTATTTGGGACACTCAGCAACTGAATAATAATAATAATAATAATAATAATAATAATAATAATAATAATAATAATAATAATAATAATTAGCGCAAAAATAGTTGACTAGACTAGACACGACTGGATGGGGAAGATGATCCACAGGGAATTGTGCAAGAAATTAAAGTTGACCATACAACCAAATGGTGTATGCACAAACTAAAATCCGTCCTAGTGAATGAGAGGCACAAAATTCCTTGGGATTTTGAAATAAAAACTGATCACCTAATCTCAGCCAGACGACCAGGCCTAGTGAAAGTTAACAAAAAAAAAAAAAAAAAAAGAAAGAAAGAAAGAAAACCTGTCCATCAGTGGACTTTGCCATCACGACAATCAAAGAAAACAAAAAGAGAGTCATGTACTTAAACTTTTCTAAGAACGGAAAAATTATAGAACATGAAGGTGACGGTTTTACCAATTGTTATTGCTGCACTTGGAGTGACCCCGCCAGGCTTAGTAAAGGGTCTAGAAGGGTTAGAAATCAGAGGAAAAGCCTATACTATCGAAACTACAGTATTGTTGAGATCGATAAGAATACTGAGAAGAATCGACTTGAGGAGACTTGCTGTCCCTCAGACTCCAATGAAAGACCATCAGCTGACGCTGGTGTGAAAAACTTGCAAGGAATAATATAATTATATGGACATTTGTACTTGTATCTTTTTACGATGGGCCTCTCTCTCTCTCTCTCTATATATATATATATATATATAGAGAGAGAGAGATGTATGTAAACAATAATAATTGTGATTCATAACCGTTTAAAATTTACTTCGCTGCTACTGGCTCCTCGTGGCTGAAGGGTTAGAGGCTTGGATTAGCGTTTGAGTCAACCGGGTTTCGATCCCAGCTACGGGAAGCTGGTATGTTAAGCCACACTGGTGAGTTCTGATAGAACGAAACAGACCTGTCTGTGGATGAATATATATATATATATATATATATATATATATATATATATATGTGTGTGTGTGTGAGCAATGAGAACTCTCAAATGAAAATTCCAGTCCGGCATCAAATAATTATAATAATCAGAACCATCCAGACCACGGCACAGTTAAAATTAGGTAGGATAACTTAGTGGAGTCCGGCATGTTAATCTGTCTAGGGTTATTTTATGCGTAGTTGTCAAGGAATCGTGTTCATATATGCATTTATTATGTTGACGTTTCTTTTGAACTTTTTTTGCAAATACGAATAATACGAATGCTACGAATACGAATAATTTCTAAACAGATTAATTTAATCGATAGATGAGTCCCAAACAAGTTCTACCACTCCGGATCAGAGTGGACCTGGGAGTAATGGTAACAAAGGGTTACTCCAAATTTCACAGTTCTTTTGTTTATGTGGTGGTGGTGGGGGCTCTCTGTAGGGAATACTGCCAGCATATTCTAAGCCCAGCCAACAGATCACAAATTTAGACTCGTCTAGCGCAAAGCTACAAGTAAGGTACTCAGAGAGGGTCAACTTCACTACCCTTTTTTTAAGTCTATGAGAATAGCAGAAGAAAGACTAACCACCAAAGTTTTAACACCCAGTGAGGATCGAATTCACTACCCTAAAGATTACAGCACAGCCATGCACCGCCGAGTGCGTATAGGTTGCCACATAAACGCCTAAACAAACAAATGCCCAAGTTGGATATCAGTCTAAAACAATTACATCTAATTCAAAACATGTCCCATCCACGTCTATCAAATACCTTCCAAGTGCAGATCTTATTACCAGATGTTTACTAAAGCCGAGATAAGTTCGAAAAAACCCTTGTATATCACAAAATAATTTTCATTTTGTAAATGAATATGCTTCGTTACCAGTTTATTGTCCATCTCGTATATATATATATATATATATGCAAATGAGAAAAGTTTGCAAGAAAATGTTTTCGACTGCACAACAACTTGAAATTGGGTTATTGTTGTATGTACACCCTCAAAAAACCATTAGTAGACAAGATTTTAAGATATTAAATGAAATAATTGTATTTTCATATGATAGATACAACAGCCGGGATAGAACTAGATACCCTTTAAAGGTAATTATTTAATTGACAATCTGTTAAATAAGGCCACTGTCAGAAAAAAAAGACAATAACAATAAGGCTGGAAAGTCTTACATCGGTGCCACTGAATTGAGTAGAAAAAATTGATGATATAACGATAAACTCAGCTTTAACAGCAGAAAATATGTCAATAATACAACATTGTCAAAACATATACGGGCAAATCTCTCATAACAAAATGAGATATTGTGTAAACGGGTACAAGCTTATAAAAGAGGTAATAATAGCTGCAGATTGTGTCTGGAGGAAAAACTAGGTATCCAAGAATATGCTGAAAACAAATTGCACAGCAAAAGAATAGAGATTGTAACTAAGTGTAGACATTAATAAACTTCCGATGAGTCATTTACCACTTGACTAATTCCATATTCATTTCTCTCTTTTTGGACAGCCCTATATATATTATTATTATTATTTCTATATGCTTTTTTTCCTCATGGTGTGAGCGTCGAGGGTACTTCCATCTTGACACATGACTTTACAACATTATATAATTACGATTAATTGACCCCTATTTCTCGCATTTTCGTCTGATGATTGTGCACACGAGATAAACTGAAAGTAACACACTTGGCGTTCATATTCTTATATGTTTCTGGGTCCCCCACCCCAAACACACATGTATATATATATATATGTGTGTGTGTGTGTGTGTGTGTGTGTGTGTGTGTGTGTGTGTGTGTGTGTGTGACTGAGTGTTTGAGAAAGAGAGAGACGTTGTCGATATATCGAAAATTGACGTTTATCTCTTTGAGACTGTGTGTGCATCTGAATATATATAGTACATATACGTACAAGTTTTGATGTCTGTATGGCTGCATGTATGTGTATGTATATGTGTGCATGTGGGGGTGAATGTCTGTATCTGTGTATGTGTATTTACATTTTATGGGTGTCAGTATGTGTATGTTTAAGGGTATACGCTTGTGTTCACATTCATGTGCGTACACTTCTCAGAATATGTAGATGATTGAGTGTATGTGTGTGTGTATGTTTGTGTGCATGTTTGTGTGTTGGCGTGCGTTTGTTTCTATCCGTGTGCATCAGCATATGTGCTTATACATATTTACTTTTGTTTGTGCACAGGAATGAGCTAACACACAAGGATATACATATATATATATATATATATATGTGTGTGTGTGTGTGTGTGTGTGTGTGTGTGTGTGTGTGTGTGTGTGTGTGTGTGAATCTCTCTATGACCCTTTATTTGTGTTTGCTGTGCACTGTGTGTCTTTGCGTGTGTCTATCATCCAGCAATAC
>CAUZXS010004799.1:0-21743 GCA_963585895.1 Sepioteuthis lessoniana | reverse complement strand
GGGTAGTCAAATTATTTAACATGCAAAATAAACTGATGGATGTTCACCAATCAGACATAAGCAAAATACTGCTCTGCTTTTTCCACCTCAAACTTAGTTTCTTATATGCTCATTAAATCTCGCCACTTCACGTGGGATTATCAGATTCTCCTCCATAAAATAAGTCTCACCTCTTGCGTCCTTTTCCTCTTCTGGTTTCCGCTTGCCGGTAGCAGAGAGAGCACACCTTCTGTTTCTTCAAGGTAAGATTGTTCATGGCATTACTACTACACTCCCCACTGATCCTATGATCACACATGAAACATTCGGGAGGTGGTCTTTTGTGCCGTATGCTTCTTCTTGGTAGTATAGTCACTTGGTCTTCATTGGAAGCGTTATTGGAAGAGGCATCACCTGCATTAGTGCTGGGTGCCTGTTCACACGGTCTCTCTCTAATGGTTACAAATCTTTCACTTGCATCCTCTGAAACCATGTCAGAACAGACCATCGGCTGGCCTGGCCCCACTATGGGTCGCAGATCTTTCACATGGCATGTCATTCCGTTGACCATTATGTTCTGTACATTGGTAATTCCGGTCACACGTCCCACTTTACATTTTGTGGTACATCGTCTATGTGGAGTCTTTACCCACAACCGGTCACTTGGTTTGAAAACGGCCTGCTGTTGATTATGTGTCGGCGCTGGTGTTCCATTGATTCCTTTCAGCCGTATGCGGTACCGATAGTGCTGTTGCAAAGGATACGTCATCCTTTGGCCTGACGTTGTACCAGTATACTGCTTCTGGTATAGTACACTATTTTCTGGTGGCGATCCTTTTTACAGTTCTGTGACATCGCTCGATGATGCCGTTACCAGTGGGGACGTATGCACAGGGGAATCGAAGTCGGACTCTCCACTCATTTAGAAAGGTTTTAAGCAGGCTGCTCCAAAAGGCAATGTCATTATCTGTCAGAATCTCTGTTGGCAGGCCCCGCTCATAGAAAAGCGCCTTCAGCTGGTTGATTACACTTGTCGCATCTTGTCGAAGACATCGCCAGATGGCAAACCGAGCGGGGCCGCAGTCAATCACCGTCAAAAAATGGGACCCGTTACAATAGGTAATATCCATCGCAACCCGGTGCCATGTTTGTTTAACATTCAAAGCCCCCTTTGACCAGTGCACGGGTGCTGGATCGATCAACTGACACTTCACATTCTCCGACAACGGTTTTCACTGCAGCCCTAAGGCTGCAGTAAAAACCGTTGTCATTAGAGAGAAACCCCGGGGCAATCTGTTTGACAAAATAAAGTGTCCGCCACACACCAGGATGACTGCTTTGTCAATGAACAATCTTGATCTGGTCAAGCCCAACTAAGCTCACGAATGCAGTGCAGGCACGTTGCACAGGTCCAGTGTTCCTTTTAATTGCATCAAGCCACCTCTGAGGCACTCTAGTCAATCGATCTGCCTTATTTTGGCTAGATTTAACCAAGGACACATTCATCGATAGCGTGTATTCTTTCACCAGTTTTATTATGGTGTCAAGCCGCTGTCAAATGAGCATCTCGCTTGCGGCTTTGCCAGTAAGGGTGTCCGAGATCCATTTATGGACACAGGCAGAATCAATGAACAAATGCAAGGTGGTCGTCTTCCAGAGGATTGCCAAGTTTATTCCTTTAATAACGGCATCGAGTTCTGAAAGGTTAATATGTTGGGAGTCCTTTCCTGGTCGTAACCCACAAACATCCTCTACTACAGCACCATCATATACAAGCCACACGCTGGTAGCGAGAGAGCTTGCGTCAACCTATACGCAAAGGGCTTGGCTGTTGACACACCATTTGCCCCACGCCGGGTCTTCCTTGCGCACTCTAGTGAGAACCTCTTTAATCATGGTGTTGAGAGGGGTGTCTTCAATTTTGTCATCCCATCCAGCGGTGACGTCAGATGCTCTCCGCTTGATGAACGCCACAGCTACACAAAGCCAACCACCCATGGGAAGGTGCCAACCAATTTGCCACATAGTGAAGATACATTCCGTCACATGACGACACAAGGCATGTCTGTGATTTTGTTCCCTCTTCTCCAATTGAGAGTTATCCTCTCCCCAGACCTGTAATCCAAGCACTCGCGCACCATCCTGTAGCCTCTCCGGCTCCTTGTTGAGTAGGCCGAAGCTGCAGAGATGCTCCTTCACACGTGCCGCAGGTACAATGCTCTCATCTACATACACATCATCAATATAGGCAGATGTTGCCCGCTGTACACGCTTGTCCTTCGTCAAGATAGCATCAACAATTGTCTGCATGATGGATGGTGCCACATTGAGACCAAACCCCATGCGGGTCAGGCAATACCTTCGTTCCTTTAAACAGTATAGTTTGATAGGACCATAGTGATTGGTGCACGCGTACTTGAAGATATGCCTTGCAAAGATCTAACATGGATACATTTGATCCTGCTCGCTGCCATTCTCTCAACTTTTTGGTGCATATGTCTGCACGAGCCGTAAATGGATCCATGTGATCATTTAACTCCCGATAGTCGAGAACCAGCCTTACCTTTTGTTTATTCTGCTAGATGACTGTCATTAATGGGATCAGGCCCTTCAGGGGCCCCAATTTATCTTCCGGATAAAGAACTAACCACCCATTGTCAATTCAGTTTTGTAGCTCTTTATCATATTCTGCATGAGCTCTTGCAGGGATGGTGTACTCCGGTACTCTGTTGTATAACTTTTCTGGTGGCTGATCACTGGACCACTTCCGTGATACTGTCCAGGATTTGGTGTGTTGGTCGAACTCTGCGTCCAAGTCAGGCTGTTCTAGCTCTATTGTCGCACCCAAAGTGTGAGCCACCTCAGCAAAATGTGCGTTGCCTCCTTCGTCGATGTGCACGCCGCCCAATTTCTTGATGACATCCATTCCTAGAAGGAGGTCGAATCCCAATGGCTTGCTGTTTACCACTAGCATGTTCGTCTTTAAGGGATTTCTGTTGGTCACTGTTAAAGTTATGCTACCAACACCATAGCTTAAAAGGCACTTCCTGCTTACTGTCAGAATTGCAGTACTTTTCCGATCCATTCCATTGACTTTCACCTTCATTACAGGAAGCACTTCTTCTAGTTTATGTGGGGAGAGAGTAGTGCCAGCCTCTCACCCCTTGCCTAGTTTTACTGGACACCTCGATGTGACATGTCCTTGTTGTTGGCACTGATAACAGCGTATCTCCAGGAGCGCTCTTCATGATTTGCCCCCAGGCTGCCAACAGTCTCTGGCAAAGTGATTGGGACCTCCACACTTGCAGCACAGCACTGCGACTGCATTCAGCTTGTCGGGAGTTGAAGGTGGGACCACAGGCACACGAGGAAGAACTCAGTGTCGCCCAGCCACCGCAGCAACTGGCTCATTGACCTCTGCCTCTTCCGTCATAAGAGCTCGAGCTCTAGCAAGAATCTGTTCAAGGGTCATGTGTTCCATACTTGAGGACCCACGCAATTGTCGTCTAACTGGACCAGGGAGTCCTGACACGAAAGCGCAACTGAGCCACCGGTCAGAGGTGTTTTCTTCGATCAGACACGCTAGGTCCTGTAGGTCACCCAAATATTCGTCCACTGTTTCCCCGGGGCACAAACAACACGAGGCAAATGTGTCAAATGCAACAAAGCCGGCGCAAAAGCCACAAGGAGGGCTTGTTTTACCTGCTGTAAATCCTCCCTTTGGTCACGAGTTAACCATCGGTACACTGACAGATCCCTGCCTCTCAGCCTGAGTGATAGAACACGTTCAACGTTGTCATCACCTCACATTTCATACACCAACTCCGCCTGTGCCAATCATTCTGACACCATGTGGTCAGATGAGACGCCATGAAATTCGGGAATCAGCCAAATGTCAAATGCTTTGCCTGCCATTTGCGTCTGGTTACACGTAGGCCGAAATAGCTGGTTCGTGGTTTTAGAAGTCTAGTCGAAGTAGAATCAACCTATTGGGGGGTAGTCAAATTATTTAACACACAAAATAAACTGATGGATGTTCACTAATCAGACATAAGCAAAATACTGCTCTGCTTTTTCCACCTCAAACTTAGTTTCTTATATGCTCATTAAATCTCGCCACTTCACGTGGGATTATCAGATTCTCCTCCATAAAATAAGTCACACCTCTTGCGTCCTTTTCTTCTTCTGGTTTCCGCGTGCCGGTAGCAGAGAGAGCACACCTGTTTCTTCGAGCATCATCACTTTTCATTTTAAAGGAATCAAAAATATGCAATATTATTCTGCAGGTATGATATAAAATAAAAATTTCCAAACTTTTAGATTTATTTTACTGGAAAAAAAGTGCTAATTATTGATGACAAAGAAATAAAAAATTTTCATGTTGAAATTTCAAGAGAACTTTTCCATTTTATTACAATTCATCTTAAACAATTTGTTTTATAATAGTGTTGGGCTTCAATTTCAATGAAAATTTTTTAGTAAATCAGTATACAAAAACCAAATTACCAAATGCTCAAGACCGGACCTTAAGTAAATGAAACTCACCAAGGAAAAGAAAATATAATTTTCAAACTATTTCTCTCCCAAATCAGCTTTATGAGAATGCAATACTTAAATTATCTTTCACATCAATACCTTATCCTTCTTTATGTAAACACACACAAACAAATGAAACAGAAAATATACCATAATTCTCTTGATTACCTATTTTTGGGAAAATTTACAAAGCTGTTATCATCCCATATTCCTCCATCACAGAATGCTTGCATGATGGATACAACTCCAGCAGAGGGCAAAGGTTTAGCAGCATAGAAACCTTCAGAGAAAAAAGAAAAACATTTTTCAGAATAATTGCAAATTTAATTTTTTAGTTTGGATAGTTGGCTATAGAAAATATTTGTCCTATAATTAAAAATGGGCATACGAGTAGTGACCTTGGTACTTGTATATATTGTTGCATGTGTGTGCAGCTGGTGGTCTGGAACAGTGGATGGTGTCAGATTGCTAGGCCAAAGAAATTCAGAAATTCAAATGTTTACTGAGAAAAGTCGATGGCCTAAAGGTCTGAAGGAATTGATTTGAAATTCTGCAATATGGTCAAAGAGTGCATTGAACATAAAATGACCGACTAAGACAGAGTCACTATAACAGAATTCACCACTCCAACATTTCTGCCAACTTTGTTTCTGGGGTACTTTTTGTTAATACTGTCAAGGTGCCAGAAAATTTTTCCCAAGATGTGTTTGCCTTTGGAAAATTATGCAATGCATAATGGTTTTGTGAAGAAAAATTACAAATACTCTTTTGAGGATTGACAAAGCTATAAAAGTTAGTTAATTTTTAGGATGACAATGCCTCTTCTCATACAGCAAAGAGTGTCAAAGCTTTCTTCAGTGAAATGTCAAGAAAACAGTCCAGATCTTAATCCAATCAAAAGTTTATTATGAAAATTTTTACAAAATGGTCCTTGACAAAGACCCAAATTCTAAAGTGCTATTCAAGAAAACTTGAGAGCAGCTTGATGAAAAATATTCTTTTTTTGGGGATGCTTTATTAAGCAAGTTCATACCTCAAAGAATTGAGGTTGTCATAAAAGCCAAGGGAGATGCAGCAAAATACTAACGATGTTTTTATGTTGACAATTCCATAATTTTCTCTTCAAAATATAGTAGTTCGATAATTTGTTACACAACATTATGTTGAAAAAAATCTCAATTACTAAAATGAATCATTTTAATTAATTTGTGGTAAGTTCAATGAATCCATAAAATTTGGGTATTGAATAAAATTGGTTTTGCCTCAGATTTGTACTTATTTTTCATATATTAAAAAAATGTTGAAATTCGAGTAGCCATTTCCTTTTCAGTTGTACGATACAAAAAGGCACACCTTCTCAGTAACAAGGCTGGAATGCATTTTGACAATAAGCTGTAGCTTGCCACTACTCATATCTGCTTTAGTCATCTCTGATTGGCCAATCTCCTGTTGCTACTGACGAGCAAGTCTATAAGTATTTGCTAGCAATTTGTAGATGGCTTGTATTTATTCTAACAAACAATCCAAAATGCCCCTCTGTTTGGAAACTTCCACTTTTAAAAGAAATACATATTAAATCCAAAATTGTGAATAATGTTTTATGAATTATTAGTATTATTATTAATAACTATTAGATTTTTTGGGTTTATTTTGCATAATCAACACAAAAAAACAATTAGTGATTTAGCTTTTCGTTATGATTAATTGGCTAGTTTAATTTCATGTCCAGGATACTCGTTTGGGAGATGCAGTCAATGTATTCTTCTGCTCTAGTTAACTACCTAATTTACTAAGACTCAATTGCCTACTCTAAGTAAAGTTGGTGACCATAGTCGAGGGCTACTCAAAAGCTCCCTTTTCAATAGCTACTACAGCAAGGTGTAGGGGAGAGCACTACTCCTTTCCCTGGATTGCTCCACTTTTCCCTTGAAACGTACCTTATAATGCTGGGTGTTAAGCAAGGTGGTATCAATTACCACTTTTTGAGTCTTTGGTATGACTCAACCAGAGATTGAACCCCAGTCTCCCAGGTCATTGGCAAACACTCTACTACTAAGCGAATGGGCCAGTCTATAACCTTTCTGAAAGTGTTTGATTTTATTTCTGTCATTGGTTTCATAGACACGTTGGCTACATTTTTCTCTGTATCAATGTATTCTAAAAGAATCAACACTTTATTTATTTCATCACGTATCAACTGAAATTTTATATCAAAATGTTTCCATCTTTGATGGACGACTGGGTTTTTTGCCAAAACAATACTGGACTGATTATCACAATAAATAGTTGTTATTTAAAGGACTTTAGTTCCATCATAGTTCTTAATAGTACTCTAAGATACGGGGCTTATTGACTTGCTAATGAGATAGCAATAAATTCCACTTCGCGTGTTGACAAAGCGACTGAATTTTGCTTTTTAGATCTCCATGAAATCATTGGGTTGTGTTTTGCTAATCTAAAGCAATATCAACTCACACTTTTCCTATCACTTAAATTAGCACTATCTGCATCACAAAATCCTTCTGATTTCTGCGATTTCTTAAATATTAGCAACTGATTGTGCCTTTTAAATAACATAAGATGTGCTTTTCTTTCAAAAATGGAAAGAATTTGGTTTTGTGAGAACTTAGTAACTGTATAACAAATGGTTCTTGTTGAAACCATTTTATATATCAGACTGCCAATAATTTAACAGTAAGATTTGCTAACTATTAAATTGACCTTGTCACTTGTTTTCTTTATATCCATTTCACATGAAGTTGAGTATGGTTTGCTATCTGCCACGCCAAACTTTGATATCTTCTCAATATATCTAGATTGATTCATTTTAATAATGCTATTTTTGTATTCCAATTGTTTTCATAAAAACCAGAATAATTTCCCAATATCAGTAATTTTGAATCTAGAGTTCAGTTTTGTCTTAATTTTTCTTTTCAATATATCGTCTACTCACAATAAGAAGATGGATATTTGATTGTGGACATTTTGAACGTATATACAAGGGACCACAGGTGACTGCACAAAATCTTGTGTAGTTAAATAAGTATGGAATGTTTTGTTCCAAGTTCAACCACTCTGTTTAAACCTATATCAGAATTTTTTAAGTTTCCAAACATAATTCCCATTCTTACTTTTAAAGCCTTCTGGCAGTTCAACATATATTTCATAGTCTAAGGGGGCATTTAAATATGCACTGTTAACATCCATATGATGAATTAACAAGTCATACTGGACTGCTATTTGCAATAGTATCCTTATGGAAGTCATATTTGCTTTTGGGCTGAAATTTTCTCAATAATCTTTACCATATATTTGCAAGTAGCCCTAGGCCACAAATTGGATTTTATACTCATGACACTTCCTTCGCTAACTTTTTATAGTAATAAAAAACACCTAACAACAATATTTTTATTTCTTGGAGCCTTTTGCCATTCAAAAGTATTATTTTCTAAGGAATCAAATTCCCTTCGCATCGTGGAAATCCAGTTTTTACAGTCCAATGAGTTAATGGCCACAGTATAATTGGGGGGGTTGTTTTTTTTTATACATATTGTACAACAATAGTCAACTCTGTTAAATTCAAAATTTTCAACTACAAAAAACTCTCTTTTTTTCTCTGTCAAATTGGATACCATCTTATTTACCGCTTCCCTTCTCTGACGTTGTGAATCCAGCCCTGGCCGATGCGTCTAGTTCCACTTGGGAATTTTTGCCGACATTCAATTCCTGATAACTCCTACCATTCCCCACGCTGTGTCTTTTGATTCGAATGGCAGTGTTCTAGCTAACTCAGATCATTTCCAATTTTGGCTGGAATCCACGCCGAAATAAAGTTGTTGTTGGGAGAGAGATTGTATCTGTTGCAGTTCACAAATGCACAAGAAGAAGGAAAACAATGCTTTCAAATTTCTCCAAGCTATTGTCTTTATCAATGATGTACATATTTACAAAATGTGTAGAATACAATGGGGAAGAAAGAAAAGAAAAATGTCTTACAAACTTATTTGTTTGTTCGGAAATGTGACAGATCAAACAAGTGTAAGGGAGACAATTATTTCCCTTGGGTTTCTTAGCAGAAAAAAAATAATCAGTTGTCTCTGCTTTACTTCGGACTTTCGGTTCTAAACTAAACTTGGTCTGGAATCGAAGTTCTAAGATGGGTGCTGCACTGAATTCTTCACTGTCTCTCTCTGCTCTTCAGTTGACTTGATCTGACTCTAGCCCTTCACTGTCTCTTTCTTCCGTCGACTTGATCTGACTCTACTATCGATCAGCGTCGTGCCTTGTTTATATAAATTGGTGGTGGAGTTTCGATGATCCCCGGGCACGCACATGCATAATGATATGTAAATTGCCAAGTTGACCAACTTTTTCCACACATGGCCGACGCTGCGTTTGAAGATATACTTAAGATTTTAACTTCGATACCCACTACTGATCCAAGCAGACGGTCAATACTTAAGATGGGATAAATCCACTTACCTCGTCTCAATATCTAGCCAAATCTTATTCTTGCTTCAACCACGCAGACGTTATTACTATTTCCACCGTCAGATCCACTTAAGTTAGATTTAAACTTATCCTTGCTTTTTTTTGACCACACAGACTTTATTACTATCTCCACCGGAAGACCCACTTAACTTGGCTATATCTTCCTTTACTTTTCCAAACCATATGGCCTCTATCGCTATCTCCGCCGTAAGATCTACTCAAGGCTTTCTTTTATTCTTATTTGTAATTCATGTCCAGTATGAACTTTAGTTCACCCCTTAGTTCGTACAAACTTTATTACTTGCTTTCTTTCATATTATCGCAAAATTCACTTTCAAAGAACCTCATGACATCGGTCGAAAGTTTAATGAATAAAATAGGATAGGAAACAAAATAAGAAGAGAGAAAGGAAAAAAAATGAATTTTCCTTACTTATTTTCCTAGAATCGTTAATTAATCAACCAATCTGGGGGGGGAGTTCTGTCACACTTCGGTGTTGAGGTTATCTTTTAATTGTTCATCTTGTGTGTTGCTTATATAGTCCAATAATTCTCTATGTCCATAGTGTTTTGTTAGTGGGCTATTATCATAAGAATCAGTGAATTTTACACACCTAACTCTTTTAATAGCCATTGATTCTGGAAAATAAGTCAAGTAAGTTGGACTTTGTCAACCATAGCCAACAAAGATGCCTTTTTCACAGCAAGGATGTAATTTCATTTTATTTTGTACATGAATAAAATATACATCTTATTTAAGTTTGGTTTTGAGCCAGTAAAATTTTCATATGGGGTGTTTATTTTGGCGTTTCTATTATAACAATGGTTTTTAATATATGCTGAAGCCATCAATGCATAAACTCAAGTTTTTAGGTAATTTTGACTCAATAAGGAGACTCTTTGCCATGGAAAATAAGGATCGCCATGAACACTCAGCAGTTCCATTTTGTTGCAGAAAATAAGGAGCTGACTGCTTCAGTTTGATTCTGGTCCGTAAACATTTGGCCATAAAGGGTGATGTCAACTAGATATTTCGTTGTAGCAAGCAAAGTGTTGGACTTGTGTTTTAAGAAATATAACATTGTCAGGCCAGAATAGTCATCAATAAAATTAAGTACATATTTATGACCATCTTTTGCTAAGGGTTGTAGGGGTCCAGCTAAATCACTGTATACAAGTATGAGGATTTTTTTTGCCTTGCTATCCAAAGTCTTATTTCTGTCATTAGACATCTTCCCTTGAATAAATATATCACAGTTAAGAGGATAATTTGTTGTCAATTTTATCTTCATTCTTTTTACTAAGTTGGGTAACTTTTTAATATCAGATTCATTACAGTGGCCTAAGATTTTATGCCAAGTAACTAATCGTAAGTGACATTTCTGGCAGAAACAATATTTTTCAGATAATACAAACATCCTTTCTATATTGCTATATATTCGTATGTTGAAAACTACTCTGTTAGGGTAAATTAATTGGCAGTGGTCTAGCTCAAAACTTGTGTACACCATTTTTGTTGCCACTTGTACTGAAAATATATTTTACTTAAAAGTTTCTATATATAAAGCATTTTTTAAGATAATCTACAAGTGTCCTTCGCTCTTGTGTAGATAAATGCAGGTGTTATCTCTTTTCTGCACAATATTATTCCCTGGGCTCTCATCAGCAAATTCAACAAAATGGTTCCCTTGTTCAAAATTTTGATTTATCAGTTATTACATGTTTGGTAGCTCTGCAGTCGACCAATAAATTACTTTTGTCTGAAACAACATCATATCCTAAAGCAAAAAAAATTGGTTTGGCTTTTTGAATAGGTTCTTATATTCTGACAAAAATCTTTTCAACTTCAATTTCAATATTGAAAAGCTTTGTGGCCTTTTCTCTTACAAATGCAATAAATAATATTTGTCTTCCCTATGATGAGGTTTCTGGTAATTGTTATAACTTGTTGATTTATAATCATAGCATGAATGGGTATTTACCCCAAGTTTATTCTTTGGCTTAGCTTTTTTAAATGTGGTCTTCATTTGTAATATATTGTTAGATTCATCTGAGGGTGTGGGGTAACATACACTCTTTTTCTCCTTAACTTCTTAAACATACCTTAAATTCAGAAAAAGTCAAGGTTTTCTTCTTCTAGGTTATGGCCATTGTAAAATGTTCAAAACTAGGTTATCCTTTTAGAACCATGGCAATTAAAAGTCTGTTGCTTATAATTTCTTTCAGGCCATTAGAAATATTCTCTGCCCTTATCATATAATCTGTAATAGACTGATTCCAATCTTTTCAAAGATGTTAGCTCTGTATAGAGGGAAATAACTTTCAGCTTTCCTTTTGATCAATAATGTTCCCTTAATATTGCTAAGGCTTTTCTTCCATTGTCTCTTGCATCTCTTATTGCTAATGATAAACTTTTACTGTCCAAATACTGAATGAGTTCAGCGAAGACAGTAGCATTCTTTTCTACGAAACCCATAACATCACTTTGATCTGTTGGTGACAGTATAATTTGGGGTAAATGTTGAATTCTAAGATATCCTAGGAACTTCACTTCTCACAACTCATACTTGGATTCATCACCATCAAAAAAGAGTTTTGCTGCCCTAGGCCCATAACATGTTGAAATTCTGGTAGCCATCTTGTTTTCAGTTGTGCAATACAAAAAGGTACGCTTTCTCAGTAACAAGATTGGAATACATTTTGATAATAGGCTGTAGCTTGCCATTGCACATATATGCTTTAGTCATCTCTGATTGGCCGATCTCCTGCTGCTACTGACGAGTAAGTCTATAAGTATTTGCTAACAATTTGTAGACAGCTAGTATTTATTGTAACCCTCCCCCAAAGAAGCCAACAAATAATAGCAGAAAAAATATTTTCTAAAAGTGGTGAGTCTATATTTTTTGCCCAGGGTAGTGTGTGTGCACATATATATATATATTTCCTAATCTAATATCTACCAGCATTCACGGTTACCAGAAAAAAAAGAAAAAAACCCCGCCAGGAACAAGAGATAAAATATCTCGAATCACCGCCCGGGGGAAAAAAGAAAAAATATTATAGGACAAAAAGAAAGAAAAGACCAACCCCGTCACACCACTTGAAAAAAATCAAGAGATATGCAGTCAGTTGGCCAAAAGAGAACTAAAACTCTCCATAAACCCTGCAATGCTACAAATTACAAGAGTGCTCAACACGAGTGGAGCCAATTATAAAATTAACTTAAATTGCGAGTCGGAAATCTCCTCCTAAGTTTCACCTTAACTGATCATCAGGAAGTCTAAAACCGACCAATGCTAAAGGACCTAGCTTAAAATTTACATAACAAAAGAAACAAATAAAATGAACAAAAACCTTACTTTTATTTAAAAAAACCCCAAAAAACCTCAGTTATAAATACTCCGAAACCTATCCCTAACTATAGAGCAACCACGCCCTTTTGTGTCTACAACTATTTAACACCTCCGACCTTTGGTTTAACATATCTCTACTTTTACAAGACGCTATTGCTAATTTTTCCTCCATGCAAAGCAAACAATCCCTATTGCCAGCCCTATATTTACAGCATTTCTTTATTACTTCCCATTTCACTATCGGATCTATTCATTTTTTATTCTTGACCTCCCACACATAACTAGATAACGTGGTACTATGCCTATACTTCTCGTGGGAGAAACTCATTTTATGGTTATAGTACCTAGTCTTAAATTCTCCTTGCGTCGACCCAAAATATACCTTTTTATTTCTATCATTACCCGGATCACTATATACTTCCACTTTATACACCACACATTCTTGTTTACATTTGCCTTCCAGCGGGCATCTAACCTTATCCCTACAATTACATTTAGCAATCACCTTATTTTTCTCTTTACTTAGTTTAGCTATATTACTCTTATTTATTATGCCATTGATGTTGGGCATGCATCTATAACTTAATTTAACACAATTCTTATTAAATATCTTATGAAACAGGTTCCCACAGGGGAAATTTCTTTTTAACAACTTAAAGAATTCTTTCCCTAAGTTATTGACTACCTCCATGTTATAGGGGGGATTAAACCATAAGATTTTTCTAGGTCTATTTCTCCTTTTTTGCGTATTACTTTCCTCCCTATCCCGATATTCTAATTTGATCCTATATCCGTCATTCTTCAATGCCTCCTCATATTCCTGCTTGCTTCGTTCAAAAATTTCCTTATTGAAGGAATTATTTGATAACCTATGCTCTATTCCTTTAGGTACATGTTTAAATACCTGTATTGGGTGGTTGGATCCCCTGTTCACATAACGCAGATCCTGGTTCCTTTTTCTAAATGGAGATACAGTTCCATTATATAGGTTTAAAGTAACATCAAGATAATCAGCAATTTTTAGGTCTGTCTGTATATCTAACCTAAATCCAAACTCACCAAACAGCCTATGCAATCTTTTTCTAATACCATCACATTTTTTTGGTGTGCTTTTATCCACGATAATCAAACCATCATCACGATAAAACCAGTGGCTACTCGAGTCCATAATCTTATTAATGCAATACAATAATACACACCCCACGAGCTCACAAATTTCGGCCCCATCATATGCCCCTATTGGTGTGTCGAAATTTCCACCCTCCCCTTTTTTTATCTTCATAGTATAGCAATGTTTTACGACAATGCTTAATTATCTCCTCCTTGTCTAAAGGTATCACCATATATTCCTTAGCCAAATCTAATGCTCTATCTAATGTCCTTTCGGTTATCGATGGGTAAAATTCCCTAATATCATATTTGATAAAGGAACACATATCATTCTTATCGGATTCCTCAAACCACTTAAAACAATTTTTTGTGCTCCACGACTGGTTAATATTTAATGCTAGCCTAAGCGAAGCACATATGTCTTGGACGATTGCTTTACTAACCCTACCTATCTGTGTTTTGGCCGGGTTAATAAGCCTACATTCAGGATTAGTCTTGAAATAACTTTTGTGGTCCTTGATCGTAATGAAACAATTCTTGGTATTGTATTGTTCCACTCTATCTACAATACCTAATCTATGCGCCAACATTTTTGCCTTGCTATTCAACTCCTTTTCGAGATCTGGTGGTGCTTTTCTATAATGTTTAACCACCTCCTTAAATATTATTTGCTTATATTTTCCCTTTTCTATTTCATACAAATTGCCCGACTTATCCGACTTTACAAATATATATATATATATATATATATATAAAATCATAACAGCATGATGGCATATACCAACATTTTTTTTAATTTACACACTTCATCATGATGCAGTACTGCAAGCATAGATTTCCAAAACTCTCTTGACACATGTCCCTATTGTTCGTTGCTTCTGGCAGGTCTTCTAGACGACATCCTGTGTCCATACAGAGTTGTTGTAGATAAGTTCTAGCTGGTTGTCTTACACTTGCTCTTCCATGTGAAGAAATCAATAGGAAAATGTTACTTAAGAGTTTATCTTTACTTCTCCAGCAGTGTCCTGCATGTCTTGTTCATCTAATTTGGATGGTTTCTGAGATGAGAGGTATGTGGCCGTACAGCTGCTATTTTGTTGGATATCAGGATTTGCTCAATATAGCTCATAGCATCCTTGAGCAATTGCCGTCAAGCTTTTTTCTATGTGCTTGGTTTGCATCCATATAGTAATATGGACACAACTGCTGCTCAGAAAAAGTTGCATTTTATTTTATCAGATAGGTCTGACTTCCATGTGATTGATAACCTATCAAAAGCTGTTCATGCCTTCACTAGTTGCGTATAGATGTCATTTTTCATAGATGAGATGTTACTTCCAAGGTAGGTGAACTTGTCAGCCAGTTTCAGCGAACCACCATTTAGAGTGGAGATGTCACCTCTCTGATTAAAGAACATATACTCCATTTTGTCTGCATTCACCTAGAGGCCTATGCCACCTGCTTCTCGTTCCAGACTAAGCAGCCGGGATTTGGGTGGGGTGGTTGTATTTGCCAGAAGCACTATGTCATCAACATAGTCTGTGTCCGTAATAGTTTGCGCAAGGTATCATCTGCTTCTTACCTTTTCTAGTGTAAAGCCATTTTCTTTCATTAAATTTATCAATGTTCAAAGTACATAGACTAGGAAGATTATGAACAGGGCTAATATGTCCCCTTGCAGTACACCTGAGACAATGCCAAAAAAGACTGTCTCCATCCACTGAGTGAACTTTTACTTTCATATTTTTATAGAGCATCATTATAGCTGTGAGGGTTTCTTTGGGGAGACCATACACTAAAAGTATTTGCTCCATCTTCCCTCTGTGTATAGAGTCAAATGCCATTGAAAAATTTACAAGAGTGTTGCCTAAAGGTTTTTGCACAAGCACCTAAAATTTAACAGATTGTCAGGATTTGTGATGTTTGTGGATCATGTATTTATAACACAATAATCTACATCTACTATTGACAACTGCTCCAGCAATTAGTTACTGTTTATCTCCTTAAATACTGTTATTGATCAGTTCATTGCTACTGCACATATCTATCTTATTCTGTTCACTTCTATTGCATGCCTCTATCTTGTTGTGTTCATCTGTATTGCATATCACTCTCTCTTTCTGTTCATCTCTATTGCATGTCACTCTCCTTCATCTCTGCATACCATCTCTCTTAAGCAGTGAGAAATGAGGAAGCATCTCACCCATGCTCTCTGATGAAGTACTACTGCTGCTTACATTGGAATCTGGCTTTCGCCACCCATAATTCTACAGCAGTACATCACAGCTACTGTCCACTGGCAACCTTAAACTGAGCTATGGGTAATGTATCTCCCATGTAACAAGGTCTGCCAATGAAAATCACAGACTGATTACCCTAGTAATGTGACATTTTGATATGCATCATCCATGTGTTGTTTTTTTTAACCAAACTGTATCTTCTCCTCTGAACTGGACATAGATACCTAGTTGTTTAGGCTGGGGTACAATGCCAATTCCCGTCAATCAAATCTGGCATTAATATTATAGGTTGACTTATGAAATAACCCACAAATGGCATGGTTTTCTTAGTTTGGCTGTTCGTCTAGTGGGGAGGTCACCGTTGTTTCTTCTCCCACCCAGCCATGTGGGCATTTCACAGGTTGTACAAAAATGAAAATAAGAACCAAATAACAAACAAAGGGTGGAAGGAAGAAAAGACAAACATGGATTTAGAACTGCAAAATCACAAAGGGGAAGTTGGCACTCTTTAGCATTCTATGTATGTTCATGGTTATTGCAAGAACTCTGCAAAAACCCTACTCAGCTACTAAAGATGCCGACTCGTCTGGTCATTGTCTTCGCTGCTCTGTGTCCTGGGTTTGACTTTTTGAATCTGCTTTGAAGTCTCACCCCTAACTAACTGCTTCCTTTGTCCTCTCTTCCAGTCTCACAGGTTTTCACAGGCACAGTTCTTTGTGTGGTTTTTGCACCAAATTAAACAAAGCAAGGTCTTCTAGACACTCTGGTGCCACTTCAAAGATACCAGAGATAACATCCCCTTTTTGGCCACCCATCCACAGAGACCCATATATATATATATATATATATATATATATATATATACACATATATACATACATACATACACACACACAAATTAAGGCTCATTATCGTGCCACAGGTTGGTACGAACATACCAGACACATTATCCTTGGGTATATGCCAGTATACAGCTTCCATGATAGTGCAACTCCTCCACGGAGCAATTCTTTTCCCTGTCCAATGGCATCTCTCAATGATACCATTTACAGCCAGTTCATAAGTGTGGTGCAATCAGAAGAACCATCTGAACTGCTGGCTGCAAAAGGCTATGTCATTATTGACAAGAACCTCAGCTGGGAGGCCACATTCATAGAATATGGTTGATATGCACAGTATCTCGGTGAAGCAGCAGCCACTATATCAAAAACTGTGTGGGACCACAATCAATCAGTGTCAAAAAGTGGCAACTGTTGTGTATGATGTCTATGCCTAGTTGGTTCCATGCCTCACCCACAGCAAAGTTTCCCTTTTACCACTGCACCAGAGTTAGGTGCTCACAACTGTGAATGACCAACCTCATGGTTTCCTTTAACATGTACAGGTCAATCTTCTTATAAGATAAATCAGTTTAATTTTTACTGCATTGATGAATCTCAGTCACCTGCGCATGGCTCAGATTTTCCACAGCCAAAACACACACATATCTTTTTGTACAGTGTTGAGCCAGAGGTTTTTCCATAGATCATCAAGATAGTGATCATAGTAGTATTGCCGATTGGTATGCAAATCTTAATCTTCCACAGGAGACTTGGGTGGTCCGAGCAAAAGCTGTGATCAGCACTATCTTAATTTGGGTCATGTCCCATTTCTCTTTCTAGAAAATTGCTGTTACAACATGAATGCTACCCCAGTTAGACTAAGAGGGATAACATGATTATAGATCCAGTCCTGTCAAACTCAGGAATCATAAACCAAAATAGTTTCTTGCAGATCAGTTCAACTATTGCACATTCATATCTTATTCTGTTCACTTCTATTTCATGATACTTCTCTGCACACTGCCACTTTTAGGCAGGTAGTTGCCCTAATGTACAAATTAGCGCTACCGATTAAAAAGCTAAACATTATGCACATGCCTCCAAAAAATGGCAGCTTGGCATGCAAGACAGCAAGTGACTGCAAATATTTCTCGTCACAAATATACACAAACAATAAAGGATATTTCTCGTGTTTTTTCGTCTCCTATGAATTAACTCTGCATGTTTCCTTTTTCTTTTCATCATAATACAATTATTGCATGCTTTTTTTCAACTTTGTTTTTTAATAGAACCATTTTCTTACATAAGATTATAAAGTTTATTGTTGATGCTGGATTTGTCTGACTTAGCTTTTGGCATACTAGCTATCTATGTAGTTAGCATTACACTTAAAATATATCATCAACCATCAATTTCAATAACAGAAAACAAATATACTTACTAGCTTTCCAAGGATGGGCAGGTTGTTTATGTCTAATGAGAATCAAAATTACAAACAGCACCAATGGGATGAATTGTTCAAATAACAGAACCAACTGAAAAATATGAATAGATAAATGAATAAAATATAGTCAACATTCAAATTCTGACAGAATATAATTTGATCATATGGCAAGAAACATTAACTGTACAACGGCAGCACCTTGATTGTTGTTCTTTAGATTGAGTATTGGCCATATTTTACCTCACTGACCCACGTTGTTGACTTCTGCAAATGAATATGACAGTGCATAAACCAAGTAGACAGTGGTGCCACAAAGATAAAGAGAAAAGATAACACAAAAAATATATAAAAACGTTGTATTGAATAAAAAAGACACAGCCTTTCTTACAATATTCTTTGATCTTTTCACACCATTGTATAAGTCGTTTGATTTCGGGTAGGAATGAAATTAGGAAATTACCACATTCTTCTGTAGTACACTTGGCCCCAACTGGATCCATCATTTGGTAACCAAATAAAGACATGACAAAAAAAAGAAAGAATCCTATACATTTATGTAAAGAAAAGGAAAGGATTCTCAAAAGTATGGTGGCACAAAGTTTATTTTCTATAGTAAGATGTTCGCCAGGTGTGCTGAGATTTCGTAAAAACCTGGACAGTATCTTATATGGTTTATTTTGGGGAAGACTGCAGATTCTAGTAGACTTCGATATGTTTTGCAGTGTATGGCTTGGGGTGGCTTGGGAAAAATTGAATGCATGTTTGAGTTCAACCATGAGGGAGAAAAGGACGTTTCAATCTTCATTTCTTTTAAATGATCATTTGTGTTTGTAAATTATTTCTGTAGATTGCTTGGGAGTTCACCAATGTAATGTTTGTTGAAATTTGTGCAAGGGATGGAGTATATGCTTATATATATATATATATATATATATATATATATATATAGTATAAGTATGTATATACTCGTAAGTATATATATATATATAAGTCTGTTCAGGATTCCCTCAGTTTTATCCCCTTTGAACTGGTGTTTGGTCACACTGTTAGAGGTCCACTAAAGGTTGTAAAAGAAAAATGGCTGTCCGATGCTACAAAAGATACCTTGATGGAATGCATTTCAAAATTCAAACAAAAGTTAAGCAGTGCATTTAAAACTGCACAAAAAAACTTAGTGGCCTCCCAGAACAAGATGAAAAATACATGTGATGAAAATACGAAGGTTAGGAATTTTAAACCGGGAGATAGAGTCCTAATGTTTTTATCAATCCCAAATCAACCCCTACAGGCAAAATTCTTTGGTCCCTCGTAATTGAGAAAAAAATAGATGACTTAAATTACATAGTCCTTATGCCAGATCACCGTAAGAAAAAGAGGATATGGCACGTCAATATGATAAAGGGTTATATCGAGAAAAACAACTCGAATATTAAACCTACCCTTATGTTAACAGATAATGGCAAAGGAAATGATCAAAATCAAAATGGACAGTGTTGTGACTGATAATAGTGACTATGGAGAACATATCCCCCACCAAAAAAATTTTAAAAAATATAGAAAATCTAGAAAAAAAAACAACATTTACCTAGTAGTAAGCAACAGGATATTCTTGGTTTGGTCAGCGATTTCAGATTAATTTTTCCTGATGTGCCGAGGAAAACTATGGCTGCCCTGCATGACAACGAGGTGGGTGATGCGAGACTCATAAAACAATACCCCTACCATCTGAACCCAATCAAGCTCCAGCATCTCAAAACGGAGATTAAGTATATGCTGGACAATGACATAATTGAGCTGAGCAGCGGTGAATGGAGCTCCCCATGCATTCTGGTGCCCAAATCAGATGGATCCTACTGATTTGTGACAGACTACCATAAACTGAATGCTGTGACAAAGTCAGACTCATTTCCAATTCCCTGAATCAACGACTGCATTGACAAGATTGAAAATGCGCGATACGTCAGCAAATTTGATCTCCTGAAAGGCAAGTACCACTAACTGACAGAGCAAAAGAGGTTTCTGCATTTGTTGTTGACAACAACTTATATCAATACGAAGAATGCCTCTGCTACATTTCAGAGAATGATGCATCTCCTTTTAAATGATCTCAGAGGTTGCGAAGTCTACATCAACAATGTCATTATTTACAGCACAACATGGGAGGAGCATCTCGGAATAATGAGGAAATTTTTTCTTCTTATGTAGCAATCAAATCTATCGGTTAACCTGCACAAGTCTGTATTTGGTCAAGCTATTGTAAATTTCTTGGCCACATAGTGGGACAGGGTTATAAGAAGCCTGTCATAGCCAAAGTGGAGGCTATCATACATTATCCTGCACCCACAAACAACAAACAGCTTATGAGATTCATGGGCATGGTCAGATTCTACAGAAAATTCTGCAGAAACTTGGCGAAAATTGTGAGTCCTCTTACTGATCTGCTTAAAAAGAATAAAAAATATGCATGGAACAGAAATTGTGACAAGGGCTTCAAAAGAATAAAGAGCATCCTAATAAGCAATTGGTTCTCTCATCACCAAATTTTAAAAAACAATTCAAATTGATAGTAGATACGAGTGACATAGGAATCAGTGCAGTACTGTCGCAGGAAGATGATGAAGGTATTGAGAAAATCCTAGGTTACTTCTCAAAAAAAATAAAACAGGTAACAAAAAAATTACTCCACCATTGTAAACAAGTGTCAGGCATTACTGTCGGCCTTTCAATATTTTCAGGTCTATCACAGTATTACCCTTCATCCAGTTCTGGTGTACACAGATCACAATCCTCTCACACTTCTCAAAAAAATGGCAAATAAAAATCAGAGAATCACAAGATGGATTCTTCTACAGGAGTATAATTTCCTCATCAATCACATCAAAGGAAAGATGCGCTTTCCAAGACGAAAAAAAATTTACAACTTTCACTTTTGTCCGAAAAAAACTGTTTGGCAGCAAAACAAATAAAAGTTTAACATTGTAAGGATGCACAAAAGTTGTAGAAACCTTTTGTGATGTGGGCGGGTATTACTGCCCAAGACCCACTTTACAACTTGTCCTTGGGAGCAGACTTCATGTCTCCTGTGAACTAAGAGTGATCTTTTCCTTGCCTTTTGATCGGGGTCATTTTGAATATGATCTTGTATGGCTCATTGTTTGTGGTTCTCTCACCCACTTTCTGGTGTCTGTGTCAGAGCGAAAGGACTTAGAGAGATTAATAGAAAAATACCCAGGTTCATTTCTCTAACGTCCTACGAAAATGTAGTAGCGGAATATTCTTTCATAGTTGTTGAGGGAAGAAAAGAGAGAGAGAGAGAGAGAAACTGGGGGAGAGGAATTCTCGTCCCTAATGTTGAAATATGAGAGGGACGAGAAAGAAGCTCGTCAACGAGTGACGACGAGGAGAAAAGAAAAGGAAAATTTTCTCCCAAAGCTTGATAATTAAGATTATAAAGTGGTCAAAACATGACAAAGAAAGGAATGGGAATTTGCATCTTCAAGGTTGAAACATGAGACGGCCAAAAACGTCGGGGGAGAAAAAGAAAGAAAGGAAGACAAGATTAAAGAAAAGGTAAGGGAGAGAGAGAAAGATAGAGAAAAGAAATTGTCTTCCTTTATGGTGAAAATTAGGAAGGATGAAAAAAGGAAAAGGAAAAACAAAATTCGTCAGAGCGTGAAGAAGAAAGCGGAATAAAAGAAAAGTAAAGTAAAAGAAAAAGAAAAAGAAGAAGAGAGAGAACAGTGAAATGAATTACCTTTTTTTATGTTATT
>CAUZXS010004798.1:0-52462 GCA_963585895.1 Sepioteuthis lessoniana | reverse complement strand
CTTTTGTTAAGAATTGTATGAATATTCTTAAGGCTGGTGGTGAAAAGTGCTGTGTCATTGATAAGATCTAAAAGCTGCCAATGGATGATAACTGAAAAATTGCCCTTGTCTGTCTACTATCAAAGGCATGTTGGAAAGAATTCACAAGGATCTATGATCCTGACATCAGGACAATATTCAAAAGCAATTCCACACTTCAGAAACACCTTACTAGTACTAAGCCTACATCAGATAAGTTGTGACATGGAATATAAAGGCAAGGTCAGGTGCCTTCTAAAAGCATGGCCGATAGAAGAACAGAAAAAAAAGGCTGTAATCTGTGGATAGAGACAATGAAATCAGTTACAGCTACTTGAAAAGAATCAGCACACATCATCCTCAGTGGATTTACCACAAATTCAACACTATATAGGAAAGTTAACAAGGAAAGAAGAAATATTTGGGGCTCCAAAATTCCCCCAACCTGATTTTCCTCTAGGACAATGACAAACCAGATATGAACTTGAAATATATGCATTTACTAGCACACAGTAATGCGGTACAGGACTCCAACAACTAGAGTCCATACCTAGCCAATCTGCAAAGTACAAAGAAAATCCAGCCAATGTAAGAAATCAGAAAATTTGCTACTGCTTTAGTGCATGCCATACATTGAGGTTTTCAAATAAAATTTCAACTGATTTAATTTCTACAGAGATTTTTCTTTAAATGTAAATTTGTTTGGTGTCCAAATAAAATCTATAAAAATAGATTATATAGATTTCATTAAATAGGTGAGTATAAATACTTGGACCGGGGGGGGGGAATCCAATTTTTTCTATTACAAAAATCCTATTCATGAATGATTTTTTTTAAAAAACTAAATGAATAAGTACCGAAAATTTTAGAGTGAATTCATTTTAAAAAAGATTTTTTTTTTTCGTTAATGTTTCCCCAGATAAATTACCATAAGGGAAACCAACTATGAAGAATACAGAAAGTCAACTGTAGGGCTGTGGGGAAACCCTATAGGGGAGGGAGGAAAAGAAAAATTTTCTTCCCCCACCACTTAGGATTGACTATATATTCTTCGTAGTTGGTTTTTCAGTATTTTCTCTGACGAAACGTAAGCTGAAAAATCGTTTTAGAATGAATGCGCGATTAAATACTATTTCAAATTTTTGTACCCACAGAAAATTTTGAAATTAGATAAATAGTTGATGTTTCGTCATTTTAAAAATCACAAACAAGTTTATCTTAAATGCAAATTATTACATGTAAACAGTTTTAAACAACTTCAGATTTTAAAAAAGACAGAATTTTGTGGGGAAAAAAAAATTATATCAAATTTTTACGAATGACAAATTCTAATAGTGTAAAAATTTTTTCAAATTAGGACATTTTTATCAACGTGTCTTTAAGTGGAAATTTTTATACTTGTGATTCGTGAATTATAAACACATGGCACTAATGAGACGGTATTATTTTAGATTCTGTGGTATTAATCAAGTACAATATTGTCGATATCAATTTTTTTGCCCATTTTGTGATGCAACAGTGATTTTAGGTCATATTAAATTTAATCGATATAAATCAAATTGAAGCAAGCAGAGAAAGAATCATGTTGTCCCCGAAGAATAGTCATTTGTTTTGTTTTAAAATTTGACTTATGAAAAATAAAATGCATGAAAATGGTAAAAGAATTGATAAGTATAAACTTTAGAACTTTTTCTAGACATTGAGAAAAAAAAACAAAAAAAACCTAAGTTAAAGATGTACAGTACAAATACATGCTTGAAAGAAAGTTTTTTTTTAATAATTCTAGTTTTCTTGGTTTACAATAATAGCCTGTGCAAAATACGTTGTATCCTACGTGTGTTACTTTAGAAGCAAAATAAATCTTTAATAATCGCACGTTTCTCCTACTATATTTATGCACATTTTGGTAAATTTTTACCCATCGGATTTTAGCGAAAACTAAAAATCAGATTCTTTTTTTTTTAGCGAATACATGTAAACCGCCTGAAAACAAAACAAAAAAACAACACATCTCTAGTCGTCAATAATGCTTGTATTCGCCAAAAGAAAGTAGAATCTGATTTTTAGTTGTCGCTAAAATCCGATGTGTTAAAGGGGGGAAATTTACACGTTTTTGTACGAAATGGAATATACATTTTATTTCTAGCAAATTCTCTTTTTTAATTTTAAAATATGAAAATTTCAAAAGTGCAAATTCGTATTTGTACATTTTATTCTGAAGAAAATAAGTTTTCTTCGGAGTTGAGAAGTCATGAACTTAACATTTTCATGATGGAGGAAGAAAAAAAAATTCATTAAATATATTTTTGTATTGTATTTTATTTATTTATTTTTAAGTAGCCTTGAGAAGTACTTTTTATTAGTCGAGGAAATAGAAATCGACTACTTAGCGGGGTGAAAAAAAAAAAAAAAAAAGTGAAAATTCTTTTTTTCATCAACATCAAAATTAAAGTAATTTACAAACCAAACGAAAACATTTTGAGTTTAATTTTAAACAAGAATCGATCAACAGGAAGTTTTTAAAAATGTGCTTCTATATTTTTTCACTAAATTAATATCTGAGTGATTGGATATCTAGAAGTTGAGTTTAAGATTTAGATGATTTAAAAAGTTACTGCAAATACAGAAAACAAAAGTAGCAACATTTTCTTTGAGGAGTATTTAGCAAATATTTAGTTTCGTAGTTACAACCAGAGAAAGATAAAATAAGTATTCAACTATTTGACATCAAGTTAATTTGTACTTACTTCAAATGGCGGTGCTGACGAAAGCCAAATAGTAAAATAAAATAAATATAACACAAAAGATTTGAATAGGAATGTTTGTTATTTATTTCTTCTAGAAAAAGACAACATATGTCAAACGTGTCCAAAATTAATTTTGAATAATCCTACTAAAAGCAACAACGTGCAAATAAAGTGAAGAAAGCACTTAACTTAAATTAATTGTTAACGGCAAAAAAAAAAAAAAAAAAAAAAAAATGGGAGGACATTTTCCTTTCGTCATTGCTTGCTTATTTAAAAGGAGAAAAATGTATAAGATTGTGAAGTTTGCTTTTTAAAATCTTACCCTTCATCTTGCCTTTCAATTGCTGCTTTCAGCTTTTGATTAAGATATGCCATATTGGAAATCCCTTTAGAATGTAGCTGACCAACATGTGCTTCTGAGAAACATTTTGAAAGAATACAACTTCTCCGGTTGGTTAAATCAATGACAAATCTGATTGGTCGTAAAAACCCCTTTAGATTTTCTCCTTTTAAAAGTCCATATGCGTCTCAGTTTTAAATTTTCTTTTCAATTAACTAAGCAACAATAACAATAAAAAATCATAATGCACAAAATTTGTTTACATACACCCACTTTAGATATTTATGTATTTAACCATTGAACCGTTAATTTTTGCATCGTAAACGAATTGCAAAATAAATAATTAAAATGACAAACGAATGTTTATTAATTTTAAAATGGCTTCTTAGACTAATTTAAATCTATCTTATTTTGCAAGTAATTACTATAGAATTTAGAATTATTATAATCTCTTTAGAATTTTACCACATGATCTCTATGTTCATATATTTAAAATCTTTTTTTTTTAACTATTGTTCAAACACTTTGAGCTTCGGTGCAGTCACTAATATTAAAGTTTTTTTTTTTTTTTTTTTTTTTTTTTTTGTGGGGGTTGTCGTTGATTATCGTTGGGAAATTCTGAGGTTTGTGTCTAACTCCTTTTTATTCTTACCCCATTCACTTGTTATCTTATTTATTTGTCGAAGCTGCAAAGGAATTAAGGACAGAAGGAAAAACCTTTAGACTCATGGGGTTTACGACTATCCTGTGGTGAAATGTTTTCCTGAACCAGTAGAAATAGCCGTGATCCCCAAGACACGGCGTTTGAAGAACATAATGGAATCATCTTTTGCAAATTACCAGTTTAAGAGTCCACCATGTGCTTCTGTGTTCAGTAGTTAGTTTAGCAGAGGCTGTTACTTGCAGGAGATATAATGCGCCGCTAAATCCCCGCCTCTTAGCCAGTATGTGCGTTCCCTACTAGCAGAAGAAAGAAAAATGTGTCGGTATTTGTCTTCCGTCCCACCAACCGGACGAGTATGGCACAAGGCCTTTTTAGGTGGGTCCGGTCGCAGGGCCGTAACCTAGTCACGCCCATCATTCCCAAAAATGCCTCGGGCCCCGTCGGCATTCCCCTAAAAAGAGACGCCTCCGGCGCCAGGCGATAAACCTAACCCCTCCGAGAAGGGTTAAAACCTGGGGGAACGGTCTCCTGAGGCTCGAGGATGCCGGTCAAGGCGAACCTCGACCGACAGTCAGCCGAACCAGAACACACCCGACCACATCCGTGCACCGACCAAGACGGCCGACCGAGGTGTCTCCCAGCCCAGCGATATTCAAAGACTGTGTATACGCACGAGTCTCGAAAGAAAAAGTTGTTTCTCTCAGCCGAAGTGGTAAATACTTCTAAGATCCCGTTTCTTTTTGGCGCCAGGAAGCACATCTTTTTAGGCGTACGCAGATTGCGCTTCCTGTCAGAAGCCTCCTGGAAAACTTTTACATTTATTTATTCTTTCATGTTATAGTCTTTTTATTTCTTTTTAATCACTACACACTAACTGATTGAGGATTGTCATTTATTTTAGTTTCATTATATATATAGTCTGTGGGGATTTAGGAATTAACAATAAAACTCCCAACCGGATGTTGACTCGTCGGCTGCCACATACAAAATGTATAAACGCGTCACCACGCATAAGGCTCCACGCAACCATCCGGTTTAAAATCAGAAAAAAGAAAAATAATAAAAAGCAAAGTAGCCAATGGGAAGCGGTCGCGCCAAAATTAGAAGGATTTTGGAGTGGCGAATTTGGAGCCGGTGGAGAGAGATAAATACTCAGGTGTTCTGTGAACCGAATCTTGTCAGGGAATGTCCGTCGAACATCATTTTGCTGTCTGGTGTTTTGGGCACAACGCTACCTCTTGGGACGTAGCGGTGGTTAGTCCATTCACCAAGTAAATAAAGGAAAGTATGGAAGAAATGTTTTCGTCTCTTATCTGTTTCTAACTTTTCTTTTTGTATATTTCTTTTGGACTTTCTTTGGACAAGGCATTGCGCCGGCCAGTCAACGTGGGGGGTAAAATAATATAACCAAAATATGGAGTCAGATATCTTACGGCAACACAGCCTTGTCCTTAGCCCCCTGACCTTCAAAAAACCCTTTTAAACCCCACAAGTCTAAGTCTAAAAACCTAAGATTTCATTTAGAACTTTTTAGTTTTAAAATTTTATCGAAATTGACGCTCCAAACGGCGTCCCATGATCATATTTGTAGTGGCACATGGCACTTCAGAAAAGTTAATGACATTGTTGCGGAGGCCAGATAAACGTTTGAAATATAAGTGATTGACAACGAACTAGGCAAGAATGACAAAACAAGGGTGTTGCTTCGAAAGGTCAAACTTTATTATGGCGAATCGCAATCGGAAAAGCGTACGGCGAACAATCGCCGAGGCCGGATGGTGATTGTTGGAGCAGGATCTAGTCGCTGGAATAGGTCTGACTAGTATTCGTTGGATAGGTGTCGCTGGTGCAGGACTGGTTTCCGCTGGTGCAGGAAAGTGGTCGCTGGTTCAGGACTGGTAGTTGCTGGTGTCTGCTGGTGCAGGAAAGTGGTCGCTGGTTCAAGACTGGTAGTTGCTGGTACAGAACTGGTGGCTGCTGGTATCTACTGATGCAGGAAAGGTGATCGCTGGTGCAGGAATGGTAGTCGCTGGTGTCTGCTGGTGCAGGAAGGTGATCGCTGGTGCAGGAAGGCAGTCGCTGGTTCATGACTGGCAGCTGCTGGTGCAGAACTGCTAATCGCTGCTGCAGGAGGGTCGCTGGTGCACGACTGGTAGCTCCTTCTGCAGGGAAGTGGTCGCCGGTGCAGGAGTGGTAGTTGCTGCTGCAGTGAAGTGGTCGCCGGTGCAAGAAGGTAGCTGCTGATGCCGTCTCAAAGAGTATTAGACTTTCTGAATTAGTCCTGAAAAAGGTGTTAGACTGAGAGGCTGGTAGTTGTGTCTGCTGCATTGTGCCGTCTCAGGATGTGTTTGGATAGACTTTCTGAGTAGCCCTGAAAAGGGCTTTTAAGCTGAGAGGCTAGCAACCTTCCTGCGTCGTCTGCGGCTGGAATCAGGACGTCTGCTTTAGGGGAAGCCTTGAGCAGTCCTCGTGGGTAGCTGTTGCTGATTAGGCTCCGGTCGTAGAACGACCAGGGGAGAATCTGGTTTCTCCCGTATCCTCGGCTGGCGTCCAGCCCAACTGATTTGACCCGATTTGATACCGCTGCTTTTATAGCTACCCTGTGCCACTACGCTATGTGTTCTATGTTGGATGACCTTGCTTATTATTACTATATTATAGTGAGAAACCTCGTTCTAATTCGACCATATGTTTTTAAATACTACCTATTTTGTCCATTAGTTGAGGACTGCCTCAGAAAGACTGGCTTAATTTAATATTAAAAAAAAATTCTGTGCAGACGACATCAGTGACTCATCATTTTTAGGAATGGGAGTTGTTTGTTTTGTTTTTGTTTGTGTTATGAGTAGTCGGTCGACTACAATAACATTATTTCACACAATATTATCAAATGAATACAATTTCTGGCTTAATAAAATCCATTTAAATATAAATTAAGCAATATTCAACATATTCACATACACTGCATAGAACCTATATATATATGTGTGTGTGTGTGTGTGTGTGTGTGTGTGTGTGTGTGTGTGTGTGTGACTATAAAAATTATGAAATCAAAAAGGACTCGAATGGTTTATGAGATTTACTTTAAAAAATACACAATGAGAAAGAAAGAAACTGAACTTTTCCCGTTGCTCTTACGCTCTAACTAATAAGAGAGTGCATTAAAAAAATTAAAAGGTAAAAGAAGGTAAAGAAAGAGTATAAAGTAAATACAGACTCATTTCTGTCTCAAAAGAATTGTAAATTTACAACTTATGTATCGTTTTTATTTCATCTGTAATTACTGATGATAATAAAGGATCAAGTGTTATCCCTCTTGGAATTGTTACGATCCCTAGGGAATGCTACTAGGGGAAGTTGAATAAAGTTACGATCCCTATGGAATGCCACTAGGGGAAGTTGAATAAAGTTGTTAAGATATCAACTCGTGTTTGTGGTTTGTCCGACATCTTCTTATTTTCAGACATTACCAGCAGCCCACAAGAACAACTAACGCTCGTGTATGATATATGGTGTCAGAAGTGGGATTTTAAAAACATGATACCAGTATTTTAAAAGGGACCCTAAACCAGCGAAAGAAAAAAATGTTCAAACTTCAACCCCAGAGAATTTCGACTTTACAGCCATAGGGAACTGGCAAACATGGCGTCAGAGATTCCAACGGTTCAGAATAGCTTGTGGGGATTTAGGAATTAACAATAAATCTCCCAACCGGATGTTGACTCGTCGGCTGCCACATACAAAATGTATAAACGCATCGCTACGCATCGGCTCCACGCACCCATCCAGCTAGAAATCAGAAAAAAAAAAGAAAAATAATAAAAATTAAAGTAGCCAATGGGAAGTGGTCGCGCCAAAAATGAGAAGGATTGTGGAATGACGAGTTCGGAGCCGGTGGGGAGAGATAAATACTCGGGGTTTCTGTGAACCGAGTCAATGAGGACAAAAGAGACTCAAGGAACCACATAGATACAGTGATCAGTCGAGAAGTAACGTCCGCCCTCGAGTTAATAGCTGCAACTACTTTTCTGCAAGTTCCACTACCTGACCATAAAAGAAAGAGAAGAAAAGAAAAGAAAAAAGGAATAAGTACTCTTTAAAAACATTTTCCTCCTTTCCCCCTTTTTCCTTACATCTGACTTTCCACCACTTCGAAAATTTACTTCTTGTAAAAGGGAACTTCTGAACATTTAAATCCAAGTTGACGCTTTATTGTTTTATAAAAATTGTTTAAATTTTAGATGTTCCTTGTTTGTCTTGTTTTAAATGAAATTTTTCTCATTGTATGTTGTAACACTCCAAACCCAAACAAAGAGGCCATAAGCTTCAAAGCTAAGCGAAGAATCAGCAGAAACCCAAGTAAGTATACTGATTAATTGTATGGGAACAGAAGCCAAGCAAATTTATAAGTCATTGTCCTTTATGAAGAAGGAAGACGAGAAAAATTTTGACGTCATATTAAGCAAATTTGACGCATATTTTATGCCGAAAAAATGTCATCTACGAGCGTGCTAAATTTTACCTAAGAACGCAAAGGGACGGAGAACCGAGAGAAAAATTTGTCAGAGGATTGTATGAACCGGCAGAAAACTGTGATTTCCCTCAGAAAAATGACTAGATAAGACACCGCTTAGTCATTGGACTGAAAAGCACAGAATTATCGGAAAAACTCCAACTTAGCGACCTTAGTTTGGAAAAAGACGTTCAAATAGCTCATAGATACGAATAAGTTAAAACACAAATGGAGGAAATGCAAGATAACTCAGCGGATGCAGTAACAGGGGAAAGGAAAGAAACCACATGATGGGAAAAGTATCCTCAAAAGGCAGCGAATACGTCGCGATGTAAAAAGTGCAACAAATATCTCAAATTTGACAACTGTCCAGCAAAAGGAAAAATTTGCAGAAACTGGTAAAATGAATCACTTCGCAATATGTAGGTCGCAGACACAGAATATTCGCAAAATAAGGAAATTTAGTAACAAGGCAAATTGGTAGTCTTGCCCTGTTACATTAAGAAAGGAGTAAAACAAATGAGTGAACGAGAATATTGATGAGTTCCAAAAACTTTAATGTCAGCTTGAGAGATAACCCTGTACTGTGAGTCGTATAAAGGGAGGAAAGCAGTTGCGGATGTTAGAGCAGGAATAAAGCTTGAAGCTTTGAGGACCAGTTGGTCAAGAAGGAATGAATAAATGATAGGGGAATGATCTTCTAGAGAAAACAATGGTCCAAAAATTAAATGCGCTCTCCTCATGTTGATGTTGGTCTGGTCTGCTGCTAGAATGAGTGAGGACGAGAGAGAGAGAGAGAGAGAGAGAGAGAGAGAGAGAGAGAGAGAGAGAGAGAGAAAATTAGAGAGAGAGAGCGTTTACACAGCCTTTTATATAGCCCGGGAAAGTCATCCGAGCAGAATGGCATAAATCATTTTCATTGGTTGAAAATATAAATCGAAATTTCAACGGCCCAAATAATTTCCGTGCTAAACAATAAATTTGAAATTATTTCTTTCTGCTACAGAAACATCCTACAGAGAGATATCTCCTTGGGTCTATATGCAAGAATAAACTCCCAGAGAAAAAAAATAGATCCTTGGCATGTAAAATCAAAGGCAGATGAGATACCTATTATTTCTTAAATTGATACCGGGGCTGATATAGATATTATCAGTACTAAAAGCTTTCGAAAACTAAGGAAAAGATCAATGATAAAACCAGCACCTGGCATCTATAAAAGTCCCGGACGCACATTAACCTGTAAAGGAAAATTTTGAGTGAATACGACGCATAAAAATAAGACTTGTCGTTTTGAGATACATGATATAGATAATAATACAGACAATTTATTATCTAGAGATACAGCGTACAAAATGGGACTGGTTACTGTGGTAGAAAACGTAAATGGGTGAATGAAAGGTGACCCTGTGAAAATTACGCTACGCGAAAATGTGGTGCCATACTGCACACCAACTGCCAGGTGTATACCCTTCCCAATTTTACCCAAGGTAAAAAAAAGGAGCTTCAACGCTTAGAGGAAGATGACATAATCGAAAAAGTCACCAAACCAACGGATTGGTGCACACCCATTTTTCCAGAAAGAAAAAAATGGAGATGTCAGGATATGCGCAGATTTAAATGAATTAAATTCAACAGTAAAAAGGGAACATTTTGTAATACCAAATTTGGAGGATATATCATCAAAATTAAGGGGTTTGAAAATACTCTCAAAATTACATGCAGCTAGTGGATTCCATCAAATACCGTTAGACTAAGAAAGTCGGTTGTTGACGACTTTTATTACACCATTCGGAAGATTTTGCTTTAAAAGACAACCTTTCGAAATATCCTCAGCTTCTGAAATTTTTCAACGTAGGATGACGGAATTACTAGGAGACATAGAAATAATAGACATTTTAACACAGTAGGACGACGGAAGAACACGATAAAAAAACTGGAAAAAACATTAAAATTGATAGAAGAATCGGGAATAAAATTAAACCCATGAAAATGTGAGTTTAGGAAAAGTACCATCCGAAATTTTGGGCACATTATATCAGACAAAGGGATACAACCCAGTAAAGACAAAATCAAGGCGATATAAAAGTTACCCCCGCCTTCTGCAATCCCAGAATTGAAAAGATTTCTTGGAATGACACTGTTGCGGAGCCGATAAGAATGTCGACCCCGCAAATGAATTATGTGAACGAGAACAGCCAAAACAATAGGAAGGAACAAAGGCGAGATAACGATTATAACAAATGACAATTTTATTTTGTCGTATTTACAAGCGTATATGTAAATGTCCGTGGCGGTTGTATGGGGCCTTCAGCTAGATTGGGTGATGTTGGTAGCTGGTATGATCGCGTTGTAGATGTTCGCAGCTGGGCGCTCGACGAGGGTCGTTGGCGGTCGGTCGAGTCGTTGAGTTGAGCTAGATGTTTGATGCTGGTAAGCTGAGGTCGGTCGAGTCGTTGAGTTCAGCTGGACAGTAATCGCGGGCAGCTGAGGTCGGTCGAGTCGTTGAGTACAGCTGGATAGTCGTCGCGGGCAGTTGAGGTCGGTCGAGGTTGGTAGATCGATATCCCCGGTTATGACGGTATGTTGTGGTTAACCAAGGGTGTATCGATCCGGTTGCTGGCTCGTACGGCAGGTCGTACGTGAGTCAGGTGTTGCAGTGGTAGAACAGTTCGTAACAGCGAGTCGTTACGTGGACTGTGTTGTACCTTGCAAGAGCGTTGAGGTCGAGGAAAGGCTAGGGCCTTGCTGGGCCCCCTAGCCGTGCGGACGTATCGGACGGGAGTGAAGGCTTTGTCGTGTCAAAGCCGTGCAGACGAGAGCGAAGGCTTTGTTGTGTCAAAGCCGTGCGGACGAGCGGACAGGAGCGAAGGCTTTGTCGGGTCAAAGCCGTGCGGACGATCGGACGGGAACGAAGGCTTTGTCGGGTCAAAGCCGTGCGGACGAGCGGACGGGAACGAAGGCTTTGTCGGGTCAAAGCCGTGCGGACGATCGGACGGGAACGAAGGCTTTGTCGGGTCAAAGCCGTGCAGACGAGCGGACGGGAACGAAGGCTTTGTCGGGTCAAAGCCGTGCGGACGAGCAGACGGGAACGAAGGCTTTGTCGGGTCAAAGCCGTGCGGACGAGCGGACAGGAGCGAAGGCATTGTCAGGTCAAAGCCGTGCGAACAAGAGCGAAGGCTTTGTCGGGTCAAAGCCGTGCGGACGAGCGGACAGGCCAGAAGGCCGAGGCTAAGATGGGTGTTATCTTAGCGCTGCGCAGACAGCGAAGCAGTAGCTAAAGGCTGGACCGTGCCATTAGCGCTACGCAGCTCATCGGACAATCGGAACCGAGCGAGAGTTAAGACCGGTTGGTCTTAGAATCCGTCTTCGTGTTTGCCGCCTGGCCGTCTACTTCGACTGGTCATTACTGACCGCCAGAGATGCTCTGACCCGCAGACAGGGACCTCTTATGGTCCTAAAAAGGACCTTTGTGCATACCTATGTAGGTGGAAGAAAAGCAGATCTACCACGAGAAGTGGGATCAACGTCGGAAGGTAAGGTGAATGCGACCGCACAAAATGCAGGATTCCTCCTTAAAGAGCTTCGCCAAAGAGCGCCAAGTATTTGTCGCTGCCTCCCACCAGACACGACTTGACACAAGGTCAAAAGCCCGAAGGCCGATTAAAGTGGGGATAAAGGGGAGGGGGAAGGTCGGGAACGAGCCGAGACTCGAACCCTGCTTGTCAGTGCTGCTCATCGGCTCACTTAGTGCAATGTGAGCCTGATGAGGCAAGCAGTTTCACGAACCCAAATGTGGGTCCGGGCACGTATGCCAGTTTGCGGCTTAAACTAGACGCATGGTCTAGTGCCGTACAAGGGGGACAAAGGAGACAAAAATGCAGCTCACCCACCCGAAGGTAGCCTAGTCGAAACTAGGTGCCTAATTAAAGGCCCCAAGTCTGCCATTGTTCCTTTTCCAGGGCCACGCTCCGGACCGAAGTCCAGAACAGGCCCCGGGGCGTTCGCCAAAAAGCGCGCCAAGTATTTGTCGTTGCCTCCCACCAGACACGACTTGACACAAGGTCAAAAGCCCGATTAAAGTGGGGATAAAGGGGAGGGGAGGTCGGGAACGAGCCGAGACTCGAACCCTGCTGGTCAATGCTGCTCATCGGCTCACTTAGTGCAATGTGAGCCTGATGAGGCAAGCAGTTTCTCGAACCCAAATGTGGGTCCGGGCACGTATGCCAGTTTGCGGCTTAATCTAGACACTTGGTCTAGTGCCGTGCCTGGGGGACAAAGGAGACAAAAATGCAGCTCACCCACCCGAAGGTAGCCTAGTCGAAACTAGGTGCCTAATTAAAGGCCCCAAGTCTGCCATTGTTCCTTTTCCAGGGCCACGCTCCGGACCGAAGTCCAGAACAGGCCCCGGGGCGTTCGCCAAAAAGCGCGCCAAGTATTTGTCGTTGCCTCCCACCAGACACGACTTGACACAAGGTCAAAAGCCCGATTAAAGTGGGGATAAAGGGGAGGGGAGGTCGGGAACGAGCCGAGACTCGAACCCTGCTGGTCAATGCTGCTCATCGGCTCACTTAGTGCAATGTGAGCCTGATGAGGCAAGCAGTTTCTCGAACCCAAATGTGGGTCCGGGCACGTATGCCAGTTTGCGGCTTAATCTAGACACTTGGTCTAGTGCCGTGCCTGGGGGACAAAGGAGACAAAAATGCAGCTCACCCACCCGAAGGTAGCCTAGTCGAAACTAGGTGCCTAATTAAAGGCCCCAAGTCTGCCATTGTTCCTTTTCCAGGGCCACGCTCCGGACCGAAGTCCAGAACAGGCCCCGGGGCGTTCGCCAAAAAGCGCGCCAAGTATTTGTCGTTGCCTCCCACCAGACACGACTTGACACAAGGTCAAAAGCCCGATTAAAGTGGGGATAAAGGGGAGGGGAGGTCGGGAACGAGCCGAGACTCGAACCCTGCTGGTCAATGCTGCTCATCGGCTCACTTAGTGCAATGTGAGCCTGATGAGGCAAGCAGTTTCACGAACCCAAATGTGGGTCCGGGCACGTATGCCAGTTTGCGGCTTAAACTAGACGCATGGTCTAGTGCCGTACAAGGGGGACAAAGGAGACAAAAATGCAGCTCACCCACCCGAAGGTAGCCTAGTCGAAACTAGGTGCCTAATTAAAGGCCCCAAGTCTGCCATTGTTCCTTTTCCAGGGCCACGCTCCGGACCGAAGTCCAGAACAGGCCCCGGGGCGTTCGCCAAAAAGCGCGCCAAGTATTTGTCGTTGCCTCCCACCAGACACGACTTGACACAAGGTCAAAAGCCCGATTAAAGTGGGGATAAAGGGGAGGGGAGGTCGGGAACGAGCCGAGACTCGAACCCTGCTGGTCAATGCTGCTCATCGGCTCACTTAGTGCAATGTGAGCCTGATGAGGCAAGCAGTTTCTCGAACCCAAATGTGGGTCCGGGCACGTATGCCAGTTTGCGGCTTAATCTAGACACTTGGTCTAGTGCCGTGCCTGGGGGACAAAGGAGACAAAAATGCAGCTCACCCACCCGAAGGTAGCCTAGTCGAAACTAGGTGCCTAATTAAAGGCCCCAAGTCTGCCATTGTTCCTTTTCCAGGGCCACGTATTTGCCGCTGCCTCCCACCAGACACGACTTGACACAATGTCAAAAGCCCGAAGGCCGATTAAAGTGGGGATAAAGGGGAGGGGAAGGTCGGGAACGAGCTGAGACTCGAACCCTGCTTGTCAGTGCTGCTCATCGGCTCACTTAGTGCAATGTGAGCCTGATAAGGCAAGCAGTTTCTCGAACCCAAATGTGGGTCCGGGCACGTATGCCAGTTAACGGCTTAAACTAGACGCTTGGTCTAGTGCCATGCATGGGGGACAAAGGAGACAAAAATGCAGCTCGCCCACCCGAAGGTAGCCTAGTCGAAACTAGGTGCCTAATTAAAGGCCCCAAATCTGCCATTGTTCCTTTTCCAGGGCCACGCTCCGGACCGAAGTCCAGAACAGGCCCCGGGGCGTTCGCCAAAACGCGCGCCAACGAGCGTTGAAAAGGGCCTGTTGATATTACGAAGGTGCTGTGACACACAGCTCCAGCCGCGTGAATATAAAATTCTTTGATAAAAAATGAGTGTAGCCATAAAGTATTTTTCTAACCTGCTATAGGCTGGCGACGACTATTAGTTCCAGTCTTATCAGGTTATTTTTGGCCGAAGTGCTTTGTAAATGTTATTAATTTTAATTCATCCTTTTCTTTTAGCTATAACGAGATGTCAAGGTCGTTAGAAAGAAAAGGGCTTAGTCAGTTCCGGTCGTACTCGGATATAATTGTCCTAAAGCGGGCGTGTAACTTGATATGTTTATGTTTATCGGCAGGTCGCGGCAACACAATATTTAGGCAAATATGTGCCGAATTTAGAAGAAGTACTACAGTCACTGTTAGAATTTAGGATACAGGTTGGACCTAGAACGAATCCCAAGAAAAGGCATTCCAGAGAGTCAAAGAATTGTTGACACAAACACCCATATTAACTTGCTATGATCCTAGTAAGCTTATTATAATTAACGCGGATGCAAGCAGCTACGGATTTGGGGGTGCTCTTTTTCAAGCAGAAAATAAGACACTGAGAGTTATAGCTTATGTCTCTCGTACTCTTACCCAAACCGAGAGAAACTACGCACAAATAGAAAAAGAATGTTTAGCGACCGATATATCGCTGGACTAGATCAGTTTCGTCTATTAACGGACCACAAACTGTTGATACTGTTAATAAATACACAAGACTTAAATAATACTCCTTTGAGATGCCAAAGACTTTTAATAAGACTTACGAGATATAACCCGGTAGCCAAGTATATCCCAGGAAAACTTACAAGTTTCAGATGCACTGTCCTGAAATCCAATGTATAAAAATTTATTTCTAAGAAAAAATCAAACAGACCACGTGCGGCACTTGATTTGGCAAGAGTGGAAAAGGGAGAAGTAATCCCAGACAATACGGCACCAAAAAGCTACCTCCCACTATATGTCGAGAACTACTATTGGGACCCTCAGTACAAATTCGGGGACCAAACTGTAAAGGCACGAAAAAAATAGCCAGCAGAAGGGTTTCGTCACTCGCTTATTGAACAGCCGATAAGTATTTCAACAGGCAAGAAGCTTCCCAAGAAATAAAAGTAAAATTAAACGAAAGTCGACAACTGAAATTCAAACAAGTTAAACAACTGAAAGAAAATTCAACTGAGAATTCTGCTGAAAAGAACTTTGAAGAAGACTCGAAATTAAATGAAAACAGAAATATTTCGACAAAACTAAAAAGAAAAGAAAAATACGCAAATTCAAAGAACTTTGTTTCGCGGACACTGTCTCAGATAAGTTCCAGCAAATTGCATTAAAATTTGCTACACTATCTTTTCTATCGCTTTCTTTCTTGTTTCTTTTGTACAAAATTCCTTTTTAGAAAAAAATTGTCTGTGTTATCTTTTCGAATCAGTATCCGAATTAGAAAGCTGCGGAACTTACCGTTTGAACTTACCGTTTAAAGTTACACACTAAAGCCCCCTAAAAACATTACCCAGTCAACAATACTAAACCTGGCTTTCGTGTCATTCCTACAACTTAAGTTTTACTCTAAATTCCTTTATATATTAAATTTTATCCTTTCAAATTTCCTTTAAATGCAGTAAACTCATAGCATTACTGAGGAAGATGTAGAAGTGTATATAAATAGTATAGTTAAAACTAGTGTTGGTATGTGGCTGAAGGTCAGGGGCAATGGGTAAGACTGTGTTGCCGTTAGATATCTGACTCCATATTTTGGTTATTTATTTTTTACCCCCACATTGTTTAGTCGGTGTAATGCCTTGCCAAGGGAAGTCTCAAAAAGAATTATACAAAAAGAAAAGACAGAACAGATAAGAGACGAAGACGTTTCTTTTATACTTTCCTTTATTTACTGGGTTCAACAACCATTCCGTGGATGAGGGAGTTTTTCCTGAATTCATTGAAATGGTTGAATCCCCCGGTTAAGGTGTCAAAAATACGTTAAATTGTTTCATGTATGCATTTGTCCTCATTTGGTATTTCGGGCTTCCATAAGGGTTAGTTTTCTTTTGGAAGTTTGTCAAAGTCCGGTAAGGGTTAGTTTATAGTTCATTTGTAGGTCTTGTATATTTCAGCATAATGCTGACTGAGAGAGAGCTGCTACTAGGTGAAAGGGGCTAACCAACGCTACGTCCAAAGACGTATGCGAGGTGCCCAGACATGCCAGCACGAGGTTATCAATCTGCTGGTCACTGCCTTAAAGAGAAAGATAATATGGTCCCCTTTGTCAAGAGGAATGCCTTTTTTCTTCTACGCATGCGTCATCTCCTGTTCCTGTTAGAGACCTCTGGGAGTTTCAGCAAATTTAACAGTTTTCTTTTTATATAGTTATCTTTTTTAAATTTAATTTTAAATTTTTTTGTTTATTTATTCGTTCCCTACACTAGATCAGCTACTACTAGAAAATTAAAAGAAATAAGTAATGCTACATCTATGGGCTCAGATCTTCAAGAGGTTATCCGTCTTACGTAAAATGGTTGACCTAGGAAGGAAAATAGATTGAATAGAGGCGTTAAGCCTTATTTTACACACAGGAATGATCTATCAGTGCACAAAAATTCTATATTTCCGAGATCGGATAGTGATTCCACAAAACCTCAGAACAGAAATGCTACGATCAATACCCACCGGACATCTTGGATTAAACAAATGCAGAGAACGAGCAAAAATGTCAGTATGGTGGCCGAAAATATTCCAGGAAAAAGATGATTTCATCAAAAGATGTGAATTCTGCAATTGTCATCGCGCTGCAAACCCTAACGAAAGTTTGAAACCAACCCCTTTGCCAGATAGACCGTGGCAGAAAGTTAATATATCAAATCTCCAATAATAAAAAATGGAAAGTCATCCGTGACGTCAGCTAACAACAACGTCATACCTACATACAGAATGAATTTTTTCTTGCCAACACAAGGACTATTTTTCGAGATAAATTAATTCTGCAAACTGACACGGAGATAGTTTCCTATCACAGGATAAAATATGCGATATTTAAAAGCTCCTCTTGTTAGTATGAGATATCTCATTATAACTTACATTTAAGAGAGACTTCCTGTCTTTGACAACAGAGAATTTCCTCCACGTAGACCATAAAGTACGCAGCCTCGTACCTCTATATAAACACAGCAGTCAGTGACCAAACAAGCGTCGCGGAGCATTCGTGCTCGCCACACCAGATTTTTAGCCGGGCCGTCTGGCATTCGTGCTGGATGGTGCTTCAAGACAGATTCAAGACCGAATGGTCCACAGCTTCAGCTGGACCACCTGCAAGGAAGCCTTTCGGGTGTAGTTCAAACTATGAGCAGACATAGGTGCCGGACTCACGTTACATTTAGTGAGTCCAAGTCCTGCTGGGTCATCTGGCTCATATTGTACCTAGTGAGCATATGACCCGCAAAGTCCAGCCTCGATTCACTCTTTCTTAAAACCCCCACTATAAAAAAAAGATCTTATGTCAAATCCTGTCTGGTGGGAAGCAGCGATAGATATAAGCAACGCCGGCCATACGTGGACCAAGGTTTCAGAGTGCAGTTCGAGATTGCACAGCGTCTGCTCACTCGATTCCTTTCCTCGCGTTAACCATTTCTGCCGGTCCACTGGGCCAATGACGCACTTCGGCTGGCCGTATTCGCTGGTACTCGGATTAGGTCGGGTGTGGTAGTCAGTAAAAGCCGCCTGACATGAGTACCGGGAAGCCGGCATTCATGTCAAGTGCGCTATCACCGGCTCTCCTCGAGCCGCGGGGGGTCCCCTGGGCTCTAACCTTCTCCGGAGGGGCTAGATTTATCGCCTGGCGCCTGAGGCGCCTCTTTTTAGAGGGATACTGACGGGGCTCGAGGCATATTTTGAGCCGCCGGGCGTGTCTTTGCAATAACCCTACGCCTGGACTCACATTAAAAAAGCCTTGTACCACACTCGTCCGGCTAGTAAGACATACGAGAAATACCAGCACCGAGGTATAGGTAGCCAGACGCGTTGGATCTTTGCCTCACCCAACAGCCAGCAGCTGACGTGGGATCCAACTAATCATAGCTGCACACTCAGTGCAGCCGATACGAGTTACTAACTAATCACAGCAGCTCGTTCAAACAGCTCTTTTAAGAGGTAATTTCTGAAATTCATAACCAGCTCTTTTAAGGATTATTTTTGAACGTCCTCTCTGGATCATCTCTGGTCTCCTCACCAACACCCCTTTGCAGATACCACCAGATGACGACTCGGTAGCCAGTCAGACTTGCAGGAAACCTGAAAGGCATGTTCCAGATTGGCAGCGTCCAGCAACGACCAACAACCTTGAGACTACACGGACGTTATGCACCACCACTGCAGTCTACGAGCGACAAATCTGCTGAAACTACCATCAGCTCTCCGAGTCAACGTCAACATACACCTGGTTAACCAAGGATTTAATAAACCGGAACATTGATCATCCTGTCTTTGCAACCGATGTATCAACATCTTCGACTGTCTTCAGCTACGTCTACGACCTGCCCGACAGCCTTATTCAGGACTACTAGAGACCGAAGACTGATTTCAGCCTGCCAGACCACCAGAACTCCAGTCCACGAGCGACAACTCTGCTTGGACACTATCATCAGCACTTCGAGGCCACATCAACATACACCTCTGATTAACCAAGGACTGAATAAACCGAGACTCCAATCATCCAGACTATGCAACATATGTGTCCATCTCTTCTAGTCTACAGATTCATGACCTTGCAGCTACACCTACGACTTGCCCCAAGTAGCGAGATTATTCTTATCTTATAGACTTGCTGTCGCCAAGAACTTTCTTTGACGAGGAAATTGCATCATTTCCTATAATCCTATCGGGCAGAGATAAAAAGGCCGAAAAATACACAGTAAAACAAGGACAGCCTTTCTTTCATTACCCGCTACATACTATAGAAAAAACAAAAAAATTCTCTAAGAACTGACTACAAATTTATGATTTGATACAGAAATTGGATGTTCGATAACATCCAACTCTCATATATGCGATTTTTAAAAAGAAGTTTTGATTTTTTCAAGAAACCTAACCTTGTGAACAAAGAAAATATTTTTATCTCCTCTAAAGTTACTACAATTTGGCTCGTCTGCTTCTCTGGTCAATTTTCAATATATTTTCATCGACCTCATCAATTTAACATATTTATCGATTGTCTTTTTTGGACTTCATACAGAATAACTTTGACCCTTTATTGAATCCTTATCATTTATTAGAAATTAAATAAATACAATGAAACGCCAATAACTTTAATACTCCAAAATTGATACTTGACTTCATTTAAGTCTTTTTGTAATGTGTATTTGTGACTATTTATCCTAGAAATATTTTGCCAAATATAACTTATCACTTTAAAAGTCTTTTCCAGACGTCCAAAATAATATTTGGTACAATATTTCTATGTTTCTAAATTAAGCCTATTTTTGATGGTAAAAAAAGGTTTTGCTTTCTGATTCTAGAAAAGCCGAGTGTTTTCTCCATTTTTTTTTTACCGCGTTTTTTTTTTTCAAATTGGGAAATTTCAATAAGACCAGAGAAGGACTCACCGATTCTTGAAATATTCTTTGCGAGAAAACACACTTCCTCTGTTGGGATTGCAATTTTTATGTCTAATCCTTATACCTACTACTACATTTATGCAAAACGAATACTTAACGCTGATGTTGACTCTTCATCCCCACTTTTCTTCGAGGTCAGACACATGTGAATTCTTTATTCGCCACATGGTGAACAGTTTAGATACAATTCAGTTCCTATCAGCCTCAATCACTTACACATTGCTAACATGAATCAACTACATTTCTTTCCGGACCACGCAAGTATTATTTCATTAGTGTTATGAGAATTCCCTTTTTATTCACTTGTTATTAGAACATCTGTGTAAAAAATATTTGTTTAAATTCGCTTCATATTTTTATACAAATTTTAAACGTAAAGGTTGATATGCCATTAAACAAAGAAACCAAACCAAATCAAAACAAATTCTAGAACACTCTAGAATCTTATGAAAAAGAACAATAAAATGTTCTGTTCCTAAATTTAAAATCGCCTATAAATATAGTTTTAAGTCAGTTGTCATCAAGGCTTTCAAAGTGAATTGATTTGGATCAACTCCTGATAAAGTCATTCCCTTGCATCAAAGAGTCGGTAAGGTGTATTTTAATGAGTTGTCTTGTTCCGGACACAAAAATGTTAACAAATCTAAATGTTTAACACAATTCCCGACCAAGTAATCTCCTTTGCATCAAGAGTCGGTAAAGTGTTATTTAGATTTTTTTTGACTGAACTGAAATATTATTGAATTCTTTAATCTCTAGAAAATATATATTATATATAAGATTTTGCGAAACTATAGTTAAAGAAAGGCTCCTTCCCCTATTTCTTTGTTAAAGCTGAATAAAAAAGGGGAAGTTTCTTTAAAGCCAAATTAAATTTAACAATCAGTCCATGCAGAGCCGCCTTTGAGGTCACAGGATCACAGAAGCTTCTAGAAAAAAGGGATCCAAACGACTCTTGAAGGTTTTTTCCTCCGCAAAGATAAATGATTGTTTGTCGGTCAAACAATGAGCTGGAGAATACTTTTCAGAGACGGATAAAGGGAGCCTATCTTGTGTAGTAATAACACGGACTATTTCTCTACGCGCAAGATTACAACCCCTTGGCGTAGGAATACATACACACACTCTGCTGATTTAGAATAAATACGCTTTAACTAAAGCACATACGCCTTATGTTGTCTTTTAAACCGATAAGGCCTAATAATGAATACTAACACCCACAACAACAATATATTACATGGTGGCAGTCGGGATGATAAAAAAAGAAGACATTTAAAGGCTTAAAAACAAAAACAACATTTAAAGGTTTAAAAAACGAAAATAACATTTAAAGGCTCCCCACCCCCCGAAAATCCGTGTATGAAGAAACAAACCGAAGACACTTCTGGACAAAACGCCCAACAAACCAACTCGGAAAAAAAGCAACTAAACGTTGTTTTTTACAGAATTTCAAGAAAAAACCTGTCAGGTAAATAATTCAAACCCCTTTTTAATTATTGCTACGTGCGTCGTTTTTTTAATGTCATACCGCCATCTTGAATTTGCATATTTTTTGTAAACACGTTCAACGTAGAACATTTATAATGGCTAATAATGATATCTCTTATATGGACTGGCAATCCTCAAATCTAGCTAAAACATTTAAATTATTTAAACAGCGGTTGGAGTTGTATTTTGTTGTCAATAAAATAAAAATAGAACAAGTAAACTACATACTACTGAGAGTTGGTAATGAAGGTTTAAAAGATACAACATATGGTTATTAACGGAGGAAGAAAAACGTACCCCCGAAATTATTTTAATATGTTCATTGAACAACTCGAACCTAAAGAAAATTTCAGAATAAACCGTTTGAAATTAATGACTTATAAACAGGAAGCTGAGGAATCGTTAGACGCAGGCGAATAACTCATAGATGTTCGTTAACAGAACATGAGCAACAGCAACGGATAATAGAACTTATTATCGCCAGCACTCCCATTGTAGACTTCCAAAAGGAGTTACTAAGAAAAGACAAAACTCTAACCCTGGAAGAAACTGTTAGTATTGACAAAACATATGAAGCTTCCAACATTCACATCAAACAACTGAGGACTATGGTGAATAATAATAATAATAATAATAATGTGGATAATACTAATATACAAGCCATAAGAACACCAACACGTTCTACTCAAATGTCTCAAATATTTGCTTTTCACCGTGAAGCTTGTCCAGCATTCGGATCAAAATGCAACACATATGGTAAAGCAAACCACTGGGCATCAGTATGTTTGTCAAACGGGACAAAACCAAAACAAAAGCAGGGGTTACAAAGCAGAGAGCACAAAAACCCCAAAATCTCACTATCAACCATGATATAGGAGAAAACAGTACGTGAAAACTGATGCAGTATACAACAACAAAGAAACTGAGGAACAAATGGAAAGCCTAACGTTCAATTGTATTAATATGACCCAAAGAGATGAAGCTTTCGTACTCATTAACATTAAATTGCCAAATCGAAATGGCATCTACAAGTTGCGTCTGAGAATCGACACAGGGGCACAAGGGAACACCCTACCAGTTTCTACCTTCCGTAGAATGTCCCCAGAAAAACTGGATGCAGATGGTTTCCCAAACATAAAAAAAAACAATTTATCAACAAAAAACTGATAGCTTATAACGGCACACCAATAAAATGCTTTGGTAACATCAAAATATCCTGTCAATACAACAAATCAGGCTGGCATATCAGCACCTTCCACATTGTGGACGCACAAGGGCCAGCAGTACTAGGGCTACCATCGCTGGAACAGCTCAAACTAATTACCCTTTATTGCACAGTCAAGAAAGAAGATACGTTCCAAACTCCTGTAACAACACGGATAAATGCAACCAAAGACCTGATGCAAATGTATCCTGATCAGTTCGACAAAATTGGCTCCATGCCAGGTGCAGTCAGACTATCGGTCAACAAAAACATACATCCACATATTGACGCACCTAGAAAAACCCCAATTACACTTAAAGACTATATAAAACAGGGGCTTGATAACATGGTCAAAAATAAGATAAGAAAAGTGACTGAACCTACAGTCTAACATACTCGCAAAAAAAGATGGGAGTTTGAGAATTTGCCTAGACCCAAGACAGCTTAATACAGCGCTCAGAAGACCACACCATGCAACACCGACCATAGAAGAGATAACACACCATTTTACAGGCGCCAAGATATTCTCTAAATTTGACGCCAAAGCTGGTTATTGATCTATACATCTCGACACTGAATCGCAATTGTTAACAACGTTCCAATCTCCTTATGGCAGGTACTGCTTTTGTTGTATAGTCACATATGCAGATTCACATCTACATACGTGCACATATATATGTAGAATAATTCACAACGACACAACGACAAGGACGCATGAAGGAAGGACGCAAGAAGAATTAAGATGCAGGAAGGAAGACACAAGAAGACTTCTTTAGAAAAATATTCACCTCTCACTTTATTGCAAGGGTTTCCTTCCGGTGTATTACCTTGGAATAGTATTTTTGGGCCGGGTCGAAGGTCAAAATATAACACTTTCAGCGGTTACCATTGAGATTGAGCGTATCACAAGACATCTTCCAAATGAAGATGGATCAAATACTTGAGCAAGTTGATGGCGCTATAGGAATCGCTGATGACGTCGTTGTCTATGCTAAATCAGAAGAACACGATAAGATTCTACACAGGCTCATGCAAATAGCCGCTGAAAATGGTATTGTGTTTAATTCAACAAAATGCAAAATCAAATCAAAAAGCATATCTTTCTTCGGGATGATATATAGTGAAAATGGTGTCAGCCCTGACCCAGAAAAGCTCAAAGACCTGCAAAACATGCCGTACCCAACATGCAAAAAAGAGCTTCAAGAGTTCTAAGGTCTTATCACATACCTATCACCGTTTATTCCTAACCTGGCTGACAAGACATATACTCTACGAGGACTGTTGAAGAAAGATGCCCCCTTTTTGTGGGAAGAATACCACAGGGAATGTTTTGAGAAACTCAAAGCAGTAATCAGTCAAGACTCAACGTTAACATACTTTGACACAACTGAAGTACTAGTATTACAAACTGATGCAAGCCTGAAAGGACTTGGAGCTGCACTAATACAAAACAAAAAACCTATTGCATATGCATCAAAGTCTCTAACAGATGCAGAAAAACGGTATGCATGCATAGAAAGGGAACTTCTTGCAATTGTATTTGGTGTCCAAAGATTTCACATATATCAATATGAACGTCAATTCAAAGTACTCACTGACCATAAGCCACTTGTTATGATACTACAAAAGCCACTTACCAGTGCACGCCCTATATTACAGCGAATGATAAGCTACAGGGATACCAGATGCAAATCGGGTACATTCCAGGACAGGAAATGACTCTAGCTGATACTCTAAGCCATCTCCCTAGCACTGAAAATACCGAAACAATCGACTGAGACATTAGAGTTGATTTGGTCAGATTCAGGAGTGAACGCCTGAATGAGATAAGAAAAGAAATCAAGGCTGATCCAGTACTTGATCAACTACAAGGAATCATAACAGCAGGATGGCCAGACTCAATTAAGGATTTATCACCGGTAATATGGTCATATTGGCCATACAGAGATGAACTATCTGTCAACGATGGTATCACCATGAAAGGATCAAGAATCATTATTCTTGAAATCCAACAAAAAATTATCTTGGACCAGCTACATTACAGCCATTAAGGTGTTGAAAAAACGTCTTCAAGCCAGAGATGCGGTATACTGGGAGCGAATTAATGCAGATATCAAGAACATGATCAAGAATTGTTCAATATGCTAGGAAAACCTTTCGGCACCACCAAAGGAAACTTTAGAGCTACATGACATCCCCAGTAGAGCATGGGAAGTTGTCGGCACAGATTTGTTTAACTGCAATAATCATGAATAATTGCTGATAATTGCTGATTATTACAGTAAATTTCCAATTATACGGAAAATGAATGGCCTGACAACAAGCAATATGGTCATATTAACAATAAAGCAAATATTCTCTGAACATGGTATTCCCAGCAGAATTGTTAGTGACAATGGACCACAGTACTCCAGTAAAGCATTCAAAGAATTTGCCCAACAATGGCAATTTGATCACATTGATTACATTATCACCAAAGTTCCCAAAATCAAATGGCTTTATCGAAAGACAAATCCAAACAATTAAAAGAGCTCTAATTAAGGCTAAGCAAACAGGAAAAGATCCTAAATTAGAAATGCTGTGTTTGCGAACAACATCAATCAACCACAACTTTCTTAGTCCAGCTGAACTCTTAAACAATCGCATTTTAAGATCAAACTTAATTGCCAAAGTTTCAGCCCCAAGATTTTCCAACACTGACCATATCCGTGAAGAACTGAAACACAGACAGGATATGCAAAAAATGTATCATGATAGGACAGCTCCTGATCTACCACCACTTGTCCCTGGGCAAGATGTACGTATATTGGATAACCAAACTGGGAAATGGAAACCAACAACAATCACTAGTAGATGTGCAGAACCCTGATCATACATCTTTCAACTCCCAGATGGGTCATCAAAAATACGAAACAGAGTCCAAATAAGAGCAGCAGAAACATCCAGCCATAAACAGGTTCCTTTTAAGGACCACACCACTTCATTGCAAAAAGGACTCACAAATACAAACAACGTCTCACACCAGAAAAGTATAAAATAGCCAACATGCAACACAACAAAAAGTGGCCGTAAAATACACATGCCAAAAAGATATAAAACAAATAAACAAGGGATATAGCAACATCCTTCTTTTCCATTGGTAAAGGCGATGTAGTAATAACACGGACTATTTCTCTACGCGCAAGGTTACAACCCCTTGGCGTAGGAATACATACACACACTCTGCTGATTTAGAATAAATATGCCTTAACTGAAGCACGCACGCCTTATGTTGCCTTTTAAACCTATAAAGCCTAATAATGAATACTAACACTCACAACAACAATATATCACATCTTGCTCATCAGAAAGCTATAAAAAAAAAACGGGCGGAACCACAACTAATTCAGCTGCATTTATGCCGGTGTCAAGTGAGCACATACACACGGTGGCCTAGCCATTGATAAATGCAGAGGAATCGGCCAGTTGGATACTGAGACGGTTGTTAGTCAGCCCCCGCACATCTAAGAAGACAGAAGGGTGTCTCTCCAGAATCTCAGGAGCAGCCAAATAGGCAACGTAATTTTAGCCGTGGCCGTCGCTATAATATATATTGCGGAGGCCCCGGTTTAGTCCTCAGACAGTGGCATTTTGGACGCACTTATTCACTGGCTTTTGGATAGGCAAGACGCGTGGTGTCTGTTACATAAGTTCCCACACAGAACAAAACAAAGAATAGAAGAAACATTTTTTCACCAATAGCAAGCTGAGCAATTTGACGATGTTCGTGGTTTTAGAAGTCTAGTCGAAGTGGAATCAACCTATTGGGGTGTAGTCAAATTATTTAACACGTAAAATAAACTGATGGATGTTCACTAATCAGACATAAGCAAAATACTGCTCTGCTTTTTCCACCGCAAACTTAGTTTCTTATATGCTCATTAAATCTCGCCACTTCACGTGGGGTTATCTCATTGTCCTCCATAAAATAAGTCACACCCCTTGCGTCCTTTTCTTCTTCTGGTTTCCGCGTGCCGGTAGCAGAGAGAGCACACCTTCTGTTTCTTCGAGGTAAGAGTGTTCGTGGCATTACTATTACACTCCCCCCTGATCCTATGATCACACATGAAACATTCGGGAGGTGGTCTTTTGCGCCGTGTGCTTCTTCGTGGTTTTCATTAGAAGTGTTATTGGAAGAGGCATTACCTGCATTTGTTCTGGGTGCCTGTTCACACGGTCTCTCTCTAATGGTTACAAATCTTTCACTTGCATCCTCTGAAACCATGTCAGAACAGACCGTCGGCTGGCCTGGCCCCACTATGGGTCGCAGATCTTTCACATGGCGTGGCATTCCGTGGACCGTTATGTTCTGTACACTGGTAATTCCGGTCACACGTCTCACTTTATATTTTGTGGTACATCGTCCACGTGGAGTCTTTACCCACACTCGGTCACCCGGTTTGAAAACGACCTGCTGTTGATTATGTGTCGGCGCCGGGGTTCCATTGATTCCTTTCAGCCATATGCGGTACCGATAGACCATATTGGCTGGTGCTATAGCAGAGGATACGTCATCCTTTGGCGTGACGTTGTACCAGTATACTGCTTCTGGTATAGTACACTGTTTTCTGGCGGCGATCCTTTTTACAGTTCTGTGACATCGCTCGATGATGCCGTTACCAGAAGGAACGTATGCACAGCAGAATCGAAGTCGGACTCTCCACTAATTTAGAAAGGTTTTAAGCAGGCTGCTCCGAAAGGCAGTGTCATTATCTGTCAGAATCTCTGTCGGTGGGCCCCGCTCATAGAAGAGCGCCTTCAGCTGGTTGATTACACTTATTTTACATATTTTTCTTATTTCATTCATTGGAAAAGCCCAAATAAAGCACAAGATGACAACTGCAGTGAACATCTTAAACACTGTGTGACAAATTTTTTTTTTCTTTTTCAAACACTTTGGGCTTATAAAGCCATCCTGGGATTGAGTGTTTTTGCTCTTAAAATTTTAACTTATTTCCAAAGAATTTGTTATTTATACAAATATTTGCAACCATGAAATATCTCACAGCAAGATTTTAACTGGAAGAAAAAATATCCCCCCTCCCAAAAAAAAACCCCTAATTTTTTTCAAATCAGCCATATATAAATTTTTTCTACCATATTTAATGTGTCCAGTCACTTTCTGAAGTGAAGCTGTTTGAAGATGACATGAATATTAATGCAATGTACTCAATAAAATTGAGTTTGCTGGATTGGGTCCCAAGCCAGGTGTATAACAAGAGGATGATGGACAGAAGGCTTATCACATTCTCCTCCATAAAATAAGACACCCCTTGCGTCCTTTTCTTCTTCTGGTTTCCGCGTGCCGGTAGCAGAGAGAGCACACCTTCAGTTTCTTCGAGGTAAGATTGTTCGTGGCATTACTACTACAGACGAAAAAAAAAAACCCAACAAAAAACAAACAAAACAACAAGAAAAACAGAAGTTCTCATTTACCCTAGTTGGGAGTCTTCTGTTGCGCGGCAAAACGTGCCAGCATTAGAAGACAAAGAACTCTTATTTTCCAGACTCTACAAGTAACCTTCTCACTCAAAATATTGCTATAACTTTACCAGTTCTTCAACAATTACTCTGAACCTTTTTGCCATGAAGACAAATTTGTATTTATTTATTTTATTTCGTGTTTATTTTATTTTTTCATGTTATTGTTGTTGTTTTTTTAATTTCTTATTTAATACCCACAAAAACACTTCTACTTGGCTTATTTTGTAATTAGGCACTCAGCGGAAATCTTTAAATGGTTAGCATGCTCGTATCACAGAACAATTGCTACAGAACAATGAGTGCGATTTTCACAAGGTTTTCCATACGTGGCCTTTGTAGAAAATAAAGACAGAATTTGGGATCACAGCCTACCTCCTCTGATTTTTTTTTATTATTATTGACTTTATTAAAAAGAATTCTTCAGATTCGTATCAATCAAGATCGCAATTGATCATCACAAAATTAATTTTATTTGTTTGAATTTTATGAGTAGAGTTAAGTTTCCTATATAATGAAAGACCCAAAGTTTTCAGATAATGATTTTATTTATTGAATTATTTGCTAACGTTAAATGATTCGGTTTGTTTTTAGTGCGTATGAGTTATTAAATGAAACGGAAAAGACGAAAACGTTTTTATAAGATTCTTTTCCATTGACAAAGTTCTGTTTCGAATTTGTGTGATGTAATTAGTGTTTGAAAATTTATTTTAAAAAATCATCCTCTAAAGACCTTACATTTTTTCATCTCTCTCTCTCTCTATATATATATATATATAGAGAGAGAGAGGATTGTGCATTAAATTACAGGATTTACACTCCAATATTTTTAAATGGCCGGCGATGGGCATCTGGAGAAGAAAAAATATTGAAAAATAGAATTTAAGACTCATTTGTTCCCGAAACAAAAGGCGTTAAAACGTTAAATAGTTTCGGGAACCTGATTGGACCGATTAGTCACGTGCTGGTGTTTTCAACAGCGTCCGTACATTTTGAATTTTTCCTGTGAAAAAATAATTCTTGCGTTTGGAGCCGGTCACGTGACATGGTCACTTATATATTCTATGCCTTCGATAGCTCACTCTCTCATTCTTTACCCTTCCAGCTAGTGACACTATGTTCCAGACAACGTGACAGTTCTCACTCTCAGTTCTTCCCAACGATCCAGACTAATAGACAGTTTCGGACACACAGCAAAAAAAGGGGGTAAACGTACAGCCAGCAAAATTACGTTTATTGCCATAATGAAATTTATATATTAGCCACACTTCAGTGTTCCAGGATTTGCATGGACGTCAAAATCACCTCAAACATACACACACGTTTAGATAGCGTGCAGACGAATACTTCGTTGCTATGTACTCTTTAGTTTTCTTCGCGCACACACGCATGCATATACGTGTTTCGGAGCCGATAAGCGTGTCGACCCCGCAAATGAATTTAAGTTTAATGCGTGCGAGTAGTAACAGTCAAAGACAATGAAGGGAACAAAGGCAAGGTAACAGATACAACTAAAGTGACGATTTATTGCCAGATTTACAGACGTGCATGTAAAATCCGTGGTGGTCGTAATTGGACTTCAGCTAGATGCGAGATATCGATAGCTGGTATGGTCGAGTCGTGGAATTCAGCTGGGCGATCGTTGCGGGTAGCTGAGTTCGGTCGAGTCGTTGAATGCAGCTGGACGATCGTTGCGGGAAACTGAAGTCGGTCGAGTCGTTTTGGTTGCTAGCCGGTACAGCGAGTCGTACGTCGGCCAGATATTGCAATGCTAGGGCAGTCCGTAACAGCGAGTCGTTACGTGGACTGGATGTTGTATAACTGAGGTCGGTCGAGTCGTTGATAAATCGATGTCCCGGTTTTGACAGTACGTTGGGTTAACCGGGGGGGGGGTCGATCTAGTTGCTAGCCCGTATCAGCGAGTCGTACGTGGGCCAGATGTTGCAATGCTAGGACAATCCGTAACAGCGAGTCGTTACGTGGACTAGATGCTGCGTTGCTGGGGCAGTCCGTAACAGTGAGTCGTTACGTGGACTGCATTGTGGGAGCGTCGAGGTCGAAGTCAGTGTTGGCATCTTGGTCGTGTAGAGTCGAGCGAGTTGGTGACTAAGACTGAGCCGTGTCTTAGTACTACGGACCAAGTGAACGGACGAGGAAACCGTGGCTAAGGTTTGCCAGGCCTTAACACATACGAAGTCGAGCGAGCGGATCGGCGAAGCTAGGGCTCTGTCGTGCCCCTTAGCTGTGCGGGCGTATCGTTGTCGGTAGCTATGGCTCTGTCGTGCCAAGTAGCTAAGGCTTGCGTGCCAAAGCTGTGCCGGTATTATCAGACGGTAGCAAAGGCTTGCGCGTCAAAGCTGTGCGGGTCTATCGGACGGTAGCTAACAGGCCAGGAGGCCGAGGCTAAGGTTGGCATTATCTTAGCGCTGCGCAGGTAGCTAACCCGTGCCTTTAGCGCTACGCAGCCAAATGGACGAGCGGAACCTTTAGTGCATACCAATGTGATAAGGAGAGAATCTACCACTGGAAGTGGGACACAGCCTTGTAACAAGGCGATTTGTAAGAAAAAAAGGGTGTTGAATCTTCCACTAGAAGTGGCGGTGAGGTGAATGCAACCACGATAACGTAGGATCCAACCTCGTGGAGCCGAGTGGCCCCTGAGAGCGTCCGCGTAGACCTCTATTATTTATCGATGCGTCCAATCAACGCACGAATATGGTACAAGGCCGTTTTTAAGGTGGGTCCGATCGCAGGGCCGAAGCCCACACGCGTCCGGCAAGACCAAAAATTCGACCCCGTCGGCATTCCCCTTTTAGGGGCGCCAGGCAATAACCCCCCCAGAATGGGGTAAAAGCATGGAGGGATGCCTCCTTGAGGCCGGAGGAACTCTCCAGTGCCGAGGCACACTCGGCAAAACCACCTAGAGGTAAAACGGCCTACCGAATGCGACCTAACAACTGGAGAGGAAAGGCCACACAAGCACCCTAAAAGAGCCGCCGAAACCTTTTTCATATAAAAGAAAGGCAACACCACTTCTGTCGTGAATAGGAAATTCTTCCATAAAAATAGACGTAGAAAATAAGTACTTCTCTAGCCTGATATAGGCTAGCGAAGAGTATTACTTCCATTTTTATAGAATTATTTCTGGTAGAAGTGTTTTGCAAATGTTGATAAATGTTAATTTATCCCTTTCTTAGCTGTAACGGCCGGTTAGAGTCGAAAAAGGGCTTTGTTATTTCCGGCCGTACCCGGATGCAATTTTTCTAGGGCGAACGAGTAATCCGATCTGTTTATGTTTGTAGGCAGGTCGCGACATACGTAAGTAAGAACTGTTACCCTGTAACCTCTTGTCTTAACAACAAACACACGTACACAAAGATATATTTCAACAAAATACACTTACATTCGCATTATTAGACACGCCTACACCCAGGTACGAATACATAACAAAGAATATTTATGGAACTTGTGTTTTAATGTTATCCTCCACAAAATGACTATAAAACCCAACCAACCAACCTAAATGTTTCTGTACGTGTAAATAAGCTTATCTTGACTTTTGTGGAGGAATAGTAATTCCTAAGGTTCCGCGAAAAGTAAAACTTCGGGTACTAGTTCCATAATAATACAACACAAATTTGCATAAGCAACGTCGACTTGAAAAATTTGACAAAAAACAAAAACCTTAAAGAAAAACAACTTTATATTTTCAATCAATTCGACAATGACAATGATTATACCAAGGGTATTCATGTGTGTGTGTAAAACACGAATATTGTCAGTTAAATTGAGTGTGTGTATATGTGTGACTATGTCTGAACTAAAGAGAGAAGATAGGCTTGTACTTACATTCATGTGTATGTGTGTGTGTGTGTGTCTTGGTATATATGAGTTTTTCAGCCAGCTCTCCTAACTATCGTGTATATCAACATCATCTGGCATCAATCCATCGTGCTGAGATGTCCCGTGATGTGCCGGTCTACTGATCTGTCGGACTCTCTTTTCAACTAAAAAACTTCGCAATTCATACTTTTGGGTAAAATTAAAGTCGATCAAAGTAAAATACTTTAAGTTTATTACAGGTCAAATAAAGTTCAAATGCGTGGATGTCGGCGAAAACACAACCCGTGACCTGTCTTAACCTATCAGATTCACAGAAATCACTTATTTATTTTTGTTTCTGTGACAACTTTTTCTATAAGTTAGTTTTTGATCTGCTTTTTCTAGAATATTCTATTTTGTGTCCTTCGCTGATTGGTTTAAAAATATGAGTATAAATTCTATGTAAGTGAGATTTTGATCCTTTTATTCTGGAATATTTCTATCTACGTGTTCTGAGGTGATTTATCTAAAACTAAAGAAATGTGTATCTTATACTTCCCTTCCGTTTATACGGTATTAGAATATTATTGAATATATTGATGTTAATATTGAATCTAGGTGAATGTCCTCCTTAACATCAAGTAACTCAATAAATGGTGACACAGACATCCCAGATTGTTTTGAGACATATAAAATAACTTCTTTATTTGTCTGAATATTTTTCGACACTTACAATATTTGCAATTGAAACGACGGCTAATAAATAAAAATGAGAGCTTCTTCTTGGTTCTTTTTATTCTTCCTTTTTCCCATTTTGAATTTGGTGCCTGTAACCTTCCCTTCCCTTCTATGTCCACTGTATATTTTTCGTCGCTACCGAATTTAGAAAGTATTTTTGCTCAGATGTTGCACAAATCAATTCTCACCTTTGGCAGAATTTCTTTTCTCGACAAGTGACCGATTATATTCCTCCTGCACAGCATTAATAAGCAGAGAACAAAGAAAATATTGTTGCTGTAATGTTGGTGACCAATATATGCCCGATATATTTCAAGGCAAGCCCTGTCCTCTGTTTTGCTCTACTCGAGTATGTATACCAAAGCTCCAGACCCCAATCCTCGGTCACGGCGCCAAATATACCAATTATGGTATCTCTTTGCCACAACCTTGTCCGCCTCCCTCCAATCTCTCTGCTACAACGCGGGAAAAAAACAGATCAAAAGTTCGCTCCAGGAAAGTGACCATGCACTGCCCTGTCCCACGTTGTGATTCTTTAAAAGTAAGGCCGATGGCCACGTCTGAAAGGAAGAGGGTTTACTGGCAGCTGAAGACTGGACTCCGAAGGGTACATATATTGCAGAACAAAAAAAATAATAACCCCGATTTCTGCAGTAGACAATAAAAAAAAAGATTTTATAAAACTTTAAAGTTACAGATGGCGACAAAAATCTGCGGGTGTGACGTATAATGGTCTAAGGCGGCGGTCTGACGAGGGTTAAGTTTTCTTAGCAACAAATTTTCCCAGCGGCGGACTGGCGATATATGAGTTGGCAGCGCAAAGCACAATTCCAATCTGTTGGTCCCTGTCTGGCCTTCGTTTGCTTCGTCTGGAACCGAACTGCTTCGCTCTCTTGCCACCAACTTACAAGGGTCTAGGTTTTCTTAACGACAATTTATTCCAGCGGCGGACTGGCGATATCTGAGTTGGCAGCACGAAGCACAATTCCAATCTGTTGGTCCCTGCCTGGTCTTCGTCGGGTACCAACTGCTTCGCCTCTCTGCCACCAACTGCTGAGTTCTAAAATCAGCCTGTTTATATAATAATTGCCAATATTCTGGGTAGGTTCTGACTGAGGCAGGGGTGATCTCTATAACGTCATCAGAAAGGGTCCAACCCTCTTTTCACTACTTCCACAGAGTCGTCCCTCTCACTACCCTCGTAGTGAGGACTACGGGAGGATAGCTTTCCTCCTACCAACATAGTTTCTCTCATTTTACTGCTTATGACATCATCATGCCAGACAGCCTTCACACCATCAACAAAGATTCCCTTGTTCACCTTTCAACACCTTTTCTCCCTGTCACTGCAATCAGGTGAGAGACACAGGTCACGGGTTATCTTCCCCGATTGTCAAATTTCTAATTTTAATTTTTTTTTTTCCTTCAGGCTTGGGAACCGTTCATGATATCCTAAAACAACATATTTTTTTCTTTCTTCCTCTATTTGCGATCCCACTTGTAACCAACTTGGTCACCCTCATTACCTGTCAACATCTTTCCATTTTCTGTTTTGACTATTGTCAAAAATTCTTTTTCAGAATTTTCAATTCTTTTTCCCAGAGATTTCAATTTTACACTTCTTGGCAATTATATTTGGCTACTCAACTTTTTGGTTAACCCTTCACGTACCGCCATCGACCAATATTGTCATATATGTGCGAGCTTAGAAGAGTTACCTCTCAAAAAAGGAAATACCACTTACAGTCTCAAAATCACCCCTAAAGGAAGTCCAGGAGATTATAAACATCATTACTTTTTCCACGTAAAGCAAAACCTTATAACAAATTGATGGATTAACTCATTCGGAGAATGTCTACTTCACAACAGAAAATGTCAACTCCTCGGCAGGAAAATCTTGGGAGACAGCAAACATTCACAATATCTGCGTCGTCTCCAGCACTTAACTGGAGAGGGTAATAAAGATAACATCGTGCGACCCATTTTTTTAAGCGCCTGCCAACCGCATATTATATCGCCCTAAACGCACTGGGAGAGAGTACACCCATTGAAAAGTTAGCTAACATTGTTGATAATTTTGCAGATATAGCTTCAGGTGCATGGCTTCCATATCTGACATATAGACATTGGATTCACACCCTTTGGTTAGACTTCTAGAAGAGCAAAAGAGGTTAGAAGCTTGGTTGAACAACATGGTTTGAAGTTTGAACAAAGTCAGCTTACCCTGCTCATAAAGCAGACGTCATATAATTTACACAGTAAATACGGGGATAAGGCACATTACTGTAAGCCTCCACGTTCATTCAAAAATACCTCAGGGAAAAGCCTAAGCTGATGACCGAAGATGACCGAGTGTGCCAGTCTGGGAGAAGTCGCCTAATATTTGTGTGCAACCGCACCACTGAGATTCGTTTTTTGTGGACAGTGGTGAATAAATAGCAGACAAGTTTGGAAGCCCTTATAAACTCACCCTACAAGCCAATAATAAGTCGCTTATCCGGACTTATGGCTTGAAGTGCCTAACATCTAAATTAGGGTGAGATGGCTTTTCAGTTATTTCTTTGTTAGACGTAGTAAAAGACATATTTGGTGCTGATGTTTTACACTAATATAGCCTTCTCATTGGTATCCACAGGCGTTGTCTTATAACAGAGCAGATTGGGGCTACGAAATCTAGCGTAATAGAATTTAAAAAGAAGATATTCGTTGACAAATCGAGAATAAATGTTTTTTTTTTATTTGAAATGAATAGAAAATAGGAAAAACAGAATGTTTTTCTAAAAAGCCAGAAATATTGTTTAATTTTTGGATAGCAAAAAAATAAAACAAAAAATATTTGAAATTGTTTTTTCTAACCAGAGAAGGAAAGAAAGAAAGAAAGAAAGGAAAGCTAAATATCAATTTAGTCATCGAAGAGACTGGTAGCCAAAATAATAGCAGAGCTGGAGTTAGGGTCACGAAGGGGTCAACCAGGTACAGGCCGATTTATGGGGGAAAAAAATCAAATTTTGAGAAATGGAAATTTTTGACTTAATTTTGGAAATGAGTAATTTGCTAGACATGAAGTATGGGTCACGTGATGACAGAGAACTGCCCCCTGCAGAGAGAAGGGCACGGAGAGACCTCATGATGGTAGGAGAGAGGCAACACCCTCATTGTGGCAGTCGTAGCAGAATTTGTATGGAGGAAGCCAACCTCACTCTCTGATGGTAAGATAGGGGCTAGATTCCAAGACATTCTGCTTCGTATTTACGAGGAATGGAACTTCGAAATAGCAACATTTATTTTTTCTTTAACTGTTAATTTTTTTCTAAAAACATTATTATTTTATTATTCAACCCCATGTTTGTCGTTCTCTGGACTTAAACTTTTCTATTATTGAATGATCAACCGGTCCAGTTATTTCGGCTTCCGGCGTAAACGGTGGATTCAGTTGTCAGGATCTAAAAATACACAGCGTGAGCAGACGACTGATTCAGCTGAGATTTGATTTCCCACCTGGGAAGGTCAGACGTCGTTGGTCGAGTGAACAGCCGGGTGACTGTCTGGCCGATTTTAAGAAGAATGTTAAATCATCAGAATCTATGCGCTACGGTGGCTAACGTTTCAAGAACATAAAAATAAATATTACAAAACCGTCCTTACACAAAAAACACTGACCCACACCATCACACTCCACATTGCTACAAGAGGTTATTCTTTTCACAGCTGTCCTCGTCGGCTAGCACAAGAAAAATTGCATGTGACGAAAAGTGAATTTAACCAAATGATGGAACTGGGTATGATACGTCCATCAAATAGTAACAGGGCTTTTCTCTTTTGCATTTGCTCCTCAAAAGTACAAGCACCTGGCATACTTGTGGTAATTATAGAGCCTCAACTCTGCCACTAAACAAAACTGTTATCTTACAACCCACATCCATGATGTAACGGCCATAATTCAAGATAAGTCAATATTTACTGAATTAGACCTTATTAGAGTCTACCATCAAATTCATGTAGAATCTGAACACGTTACGAAGATTACGATTAAAAAAACCTCTTGAGTTGTTCGAGTTCTTGTATGTATCATTTGGATTAAGGAACGCAGCCCAATCTTTCTAAAGATTTATTGACCAAAGCTTACATTTGGTCAGTGCGATCGACGACGATGGGTTAAAAGGCAGTTCTTCTATAGAGCAACACGTAAAGCTCATTTTTGAACGTTTTGAAAAAAATGGGGGTTGTTATCAATTCAATAAAGAATGAATTTGGAAAATCTAAAGTATTTTCCTTTGTTACCAGATAAATTCCGTTGGAATTTCTCCTTCCCCTTCTAAAGTAAAAACCATTTCTATCTTACCAGTGTCAGACACAATGAGAAAGCTACGATTGTTTCAATTAATGGTGAATTTTTTTCGAAGGTTTCTACCGTATTGTGCACAAATTGTAAAACCCTTGACAGACACTTTAACTTAAGTAAAAAATTGTGACATAGTTCTCTTATACCCTGTCTTTATAATATTTCACCAAATTAAATCTGTATTGTCTCAAGCAGCTGAATTGTCACATGCTGTTTCAGGTAAAAAGTTGCGTTTGACAGTCGATGTTTCTTTTATTGGCGTAGGTGCCCAACTGCAGCAAAAAGTCTATGACTATTTGAAACCAATTTCTTTCTTTTCCAAGAAAGTCTCAACTACTGAAATCAAGTACACCACATTTGGACGCAAGCTTCTCACGACTTACTCGGCTTTCCGCTACTTTGGACATTTGCAGACGTTCTATGTCCTTCCGGATCACAAACTCTTGTTCTGACAAGTACTCCTCACGTGAAACCAGACATCTAGATTATCTGATGTAATTTACAGCAGATATTCGTTTCATCAAAGAAACTGACATCGTACCAGCAGACACCATGTCTCATGGCATCAATGTCTCTTTTACTGGATCGGTACTTGGAATACCAACAATTTGTGGAAGAACAAGCAAAGGATCAACCACTATAGCAGATTTAACAAGACAACTCTACGTCTTTGAAATTTTCCAAGATACATGTTCCTAACACTGATTTGGATGTTATACATGAAACCAGCACCGAATGATTACACCTCTTTATTCCAGAACCAGTGCAGCGGACATTTTTCTTTTCAATGCATAACTTATCTCAACTGGGTGCTAATGCTTCAATCCGGCTGGTCAACGATAGATTTGTTTGACTCCACATGAAGTCTGATATTTGGCTTTAGTCAAAAACCTGTTTTCCATATCAAGAGACCAAAGTTGGAAGAAATGCCTGCTCACTCTCCAACCCATTCCAATCTTCTGATAGGCAATTTGCACATGTGGTCTATATATGTGGTCTATATATGCGCCTATCACTGGACCACTCTCCTCATACCTATTTATTAAATTGTATTGATCATTTCTCCCACTGGTGTAAGTCTCTTTCCATATGTGATATCACTGTTCATACTACAGCAAAAACCTTTGTTTCGGGTTGGGTATCCCTTTTCGTTGCTCCTGCTGTCCTGACAAAGATTCGCAATTTGAGTCAGACCTGTCCAAACCCATTAATGATAATTTTAGGGAATAAAAGAACTTGAACTTTTGCATATCATCCTGAGGCTAATGGCTTTGGGGAACAATTCCATCGTATACTCAAGTTAGATTTAAAGGCTATGACAGTCAAATTGGCTTAAGCATTTACCTTTTGTCTCTCTGGGATATCACACTGCAGTTAGGATGATATCAAATGTTCCTCTGCTGAGATGTTGTAGGGCCCCAAACTTATACTCCCTGAACAGTTTTTCTTCAATCCCCACAAAAAGCTTTGTGGAGCGGCCGATAGGCAGGATGGCGAATCTAACATACGATTCTTCTGCATAAAGTCAAAGGCTTCTAAAGACATGTTCGGGCATGACTTGACTAAGTTACATACCTTTCAAGATCCTCACAAGAGACCCAAAATTTTACGGTGAACATAAAAAGTACAACATTGCATTTTGTATGCTACATGGCTTAACATGGATACGCTGGTCATTCCTCCATCTCCAGTAGCTCCACGTGGGCCAAAACAGACTGTAACCAGATTGGGCCGTCATCTTAGATGACCGAAACATTTATTATCTTAAATTGCCTTTTTTATTCAGGCTATGATTCGTACTTTTACCGGAGAACTTTTCTCTCTACAGAAGTAACTTTTCTCTTTTCACTACTTGTAAAGGAAACTTGTAAAGGAAACTTATTTTATGTTCATAATTCATTTAAAATTTTCATGACACAAATTGTGTACCCCGTTTTTCATTATTGCACCAGAAGCAGTGGTCCTTTTTATAGGTTGCATAACCTGTTTAAGGAGAGAGTACTTGTAGTGAAACAATAAATAGTCGCTTCTTTTGAAGAATGAGCGTGTCTGTGAGGTGGGTCTCAAATATAGTCATACGAAAAGCTCAGCAAATTCTTTCTTGCTCTCTTTTGCCTCTGTTCTTTGAACAGCAGAGCCGTTGCCTCATTTCACGACTATGTTCATAATGGTATTCATCAAGTAAGATGTTTTCCGTTTTTCTTGGCCTTTCATACACTGCTTGTTCATGGAATATGTTCATAATTTTTCTGTTGGTACGCATTATGTTATCTTGCACTGAGTAAAATGCTTCGGTTGACAAGGGAGATAATCCCATATACTAAAGCTAATATTGGTCCTTGGTGGGAACTCTACCAAATATTCTCTCTACCATCAAGTAACTCAATAGCTTCATTGACGGAGTGGGCCGGAAGCAGCCATTAAAAACACTGTCGCACCTGGAATGACCATTTTCACGAATGAGTAGAAAAGCTTAAAGAATCTGCCCCAACTTTGTTGACCTGTTACAAAAAAAAACCAAAAAAAACCTCAATTAAAAAGCTAAATTAAATTAAAAATAATTATTAAAAATATGCAGAAACTCCCAGAAGCCCCTGACAAGAAGAGGGGCGACGCATACAGTTACACCATCGGCTTTCTTAGAGTCATTCCGACCCTCAACACCGCAGTGATGCAACATCCGCGATTCTACATTAAATTCATCTTTCGAGTGTGATTCGCTTAATAAAGGCTTGTTATTTTTAATCTTATTCTCTTCTCTTCTCTTTATATATTTATATATTTTTACGAAAGGTCCCGCAACACGTATACTAAGGATATTTCTTCATACACCGTTTTATTTACACATTTTGTAGCTCGGTTCATTTTGTATTCATTATGTTAACTTTGCTCAAGCAATAAAATTTGTTATTGTTAATGCGACGTGATTGTTTTGGTATTTATTCTGTACGAAGAAACAATTCTAGACCAACAGCAATTCCTTTAGAAAATTATTATTTAGATTTTCCGAGTAGGGTTCAGTTTAACTTTCATTCCACTGTAACAAATTTAAAATAATCTATGAAAATATGGCCATCTAATGAGATCAAAGTAGTAGAATAAAGAAGTGGAAAATATGAAATAAAAAAATTAAGAGAGTAAAAGTAAAGAAAACAACAATAAAAGAAATAAGCAAAAATATAAAAATATACAACACGAAAATATGCTATTAACATAGTTCATTTTCAAGTTGAATTATTGAGGATAAACCCGTTACGGTTATTAATCAAAGAATTTGCTCTAGTATTATCACGTCCTTTTGTCAACTTCTCAGTAATTTACATGAGACCACTGTATATCATCGGTTGATACTGGTTTAATTTTTTGTGTCCCTTCTATAGATTAAAAAAATTATGAGCAGTTTACAATATGGTGTTTGAAAGGTGATTTATGTTGCTGTTTGCTATTTGATTCCATTCTGGGTTATTCTATTCTTACCCCACGTTATCTTGCTAGTTTAACTTCTTGGATATGAAGGCTGTAGAGGAATTATATGAAAGAAGATAGTAAAAGATAGGAGACGAAGATATCTTTTATATTTTGCCTTTATTTCTGGGTTCAACAACCATTCAGTGAGTGAGGAAATTCTTCCTGAATACAAATGAAATAGTTGAATCTCCCAGTCAAGGTGTTAAAATGTGTAAGTCATTCTTGGGTATATATGTCCAAATTTGGTATTTAAAGTGTTAACAACGTGTTAGACGCTTTTGGGAGATATGTCTAAATCCGGTGTTTTCAGCTGTAGTCATTAAGTCCGTCGTATGGTATCTTAATTGTGATTCTGACGTTGGCTAACCTTTCCACTAATAGCAGCCGTCTCTTTTACTAACGACCCACGACTAAAAAGATTATTCGGTGTTTTTAGTTGTGGGTCGTTAGTAAAAGAGGCGGCTGCTATTAGTGGAAAGGTTAGCCAACGCGTCGACTAGAGACGGATGCATGGTGCCTTCCACCGCTATCAAGAAAGATTTAGTTGTGTCACTCCGTTGGTCACTACTGAAAGAGAACGAGATTCTTTCTTTTGTCGTGACGGTTCCTTTTCTTTGCCCCTCTTCCTGTCAGGGGCTTCTGGGAGTTTCAGCATATTCTTAATAATTATTTTTAATTTAATTTTTTTCTATTCCCTACATTAATAACATTCGTGGTTACATTATATAACCGACATCACAGTTGACTCAGCGTTCCTCTGACCGAGGATATTATGTTTTTGAGTAGCCAGGGGCGGCTACGATATACGTACGTAATTGTACTTTTACAAGAAATGGGTGTTTTGGGGAAAAACATATTCAAGAAAAAATTATTCTATGATGTCGTGTTTAATGCAATAGGAAGTTTGTTTTGGACTAAAATGTCCCTGTCCTAGGTTTATTTCAAGGCATACTGTCGCGGATGGTTTGGTAATTGGAATTTTATTTCGTATCTCTAAACTAGAAATACTTTTATTTTAAACGCAGAGATATCGCCACCGTTAAAATGCTCTTAATATTTTGAAATTTGTAAATTCGGCAGTTAATAATTGCTCGAATGTCATTGGCTTATTTCAAAATTGGACCGTTACTCTCCCTTTGTGGGTATAAAAGTGAGTAGCCTGGGTCTGTCAGCCTTTTTTCGGTTCTTCATTTCAGTCTGTTTGGTTAAGTCCGGAAGCAGTTTAGAACGCGTCTAGTTGTCAGGCAGTGTTTCGATCATTCAAACCAACACTTGGACGTTGAGCTGGGTTTAAAATCTAGAGATACTTTCCGTTAGACTATTCTGTCCCAAAGAAAAAGAGGAAAAAGTTGTTGAGAAATCAAGACTGGGTATTCTCTCCGAAAAAACATCATTACACGTGTAGCAGAAAGAACTTCGTATGTTTGGCGAGTAAATTATTTGACCGTTGGTCTCGTCATATATTTTCACCAATGGGGATGACGAATCCCATTCGGCCCGGATGATTTTTCCGGGCATATCGAATTCGGTGAAAGCCCGCCAAAATACCTCTTCCTAAAAATCCTTCAGACAGGACGGACGTATGGTATCTTAATTCCTTTAGAAAATTATTATTTAGATAAGTTTGCCAGCAGCAACCCACCACCATGAGGAGAGCCGTTTGATTCATGGACCCTTGAGTCTACTCTTCTAGACTCAGGGGCTTCCCAATTGAAAATGAATTAGACGAATTAATTCCGCCTCTGACAATTCAGCTACTTCATTTCTGGACAACCTTTTCTGGAGACCTTCATAATTCTCTCCAACAGCAAACAGGACTACGCATCATGGCTGAATATTTCATTCCTGATTTACCGTCTAATTCATGGACCTTTGGGTCTACACTTCGAGACCCAGGGGTTCCCAGTTGCAAATGAACTAGACGAATTAATTCCGCCTCTGACAATTCAGCTACATTCCTGGACAAACTTTAAGGAGACAGCGATTACTTCTCTCCCACAGCAACCAGGACCACACTTCTACAGCTGAACATTCACTCCTGTAACTCAATATCTACAGCGACGTATATTCCTGTAACTCAATGTCTACAGCGACGTATATTTCGCTCCGACATTTAGCTGCTATGATTCTTTCTCAACTCGATAACGATTTCTTCCTTCCTACGAGACTTGCAGCATAAAGGTACCCTTTATTCTGGCTGCCATTAAACCTTCTTTAAAACCTTTCGATATCTCGTTCAGATTCATTTATTTTCCTTTAAATATAACGTGAAGGTAACCCGTACTACCTTTCCGTTATACACACCACAGCTTACTCTGAGAGAGTAGGTTTAGGACGACATTTTAGAAAAGAAGTGTAGAAGAAATTCAACACAAAATTTAAATTCTCTTGAGGACCAGCCTATAGAATTGTCAATACTTGCCACGGAGAACAGGAAAAATTCAATAACAGTGTTTTTCCTGGCTATAGGCAAACTACCTGTAGTGTGAAACGGACAAAAAAAGAAAAAGAAAAGAACTTTGAATTCTGATACCAAGCGGAGGTATTTTGTTGATAAACTGTTTCATATTACTTCTTATAGGACTTACACTCCTATAATTTAAAATTGGCGGTATGCCACTTGTTCCTGAAATAAAGATGGCGGACGCACATAAAGAATCAGTCTCGCGAAACCATTGGCCAGGAGAGCCACGTGATCAGTGTTTAAAACTACGTCCTCATTCGAATTTCGTCCCACGTTTTTTGGAGCCGACCCCAAGACACGTGTTTTCTATAAATACTTCGTCTTCAAACATTCTTTCTCTTTTTCACAATTTCCCTTGCAGGGCTAACACACTCTCTCCAGTGTGACTTCTAGAGAGAATACTATCACTCTCTCATATTCACCAACAAACGTCAAACGTCACAAAATGTATAGGCCATGCAAACATTCCTTTCCTCAGTATACCTTGTCTATGAGACTTTTTCCAGCCTCAGAAACAGCAATTGCATCGAACACAGAAAGAAACGAACATTTAGAAATACGTAGTCAACAAGAATAGGACACTTATTATCTAACCCTTTCTGTACTTTTAGTTGTGTTAGTCACACACACACACACACACCGGACTATTTTACGAACAATAATAGAACTATAGTAATATTTTTAACGTATCATTGCATGTTTTGTGAATATAAATTTGTTTTGTTTGCTGCCTTGTTTTGAATGTTCCTTTTGTCCGCGCCGTTTCATATCATTTTCATAATTTTCATATCATTACTTCATTTACAACATTTGTCTTCATGAGCCTATTTTGCCTTTTTCCATATCAACCAAATAACATATCCCTACATTCTTGCTCGTTACGGTCCAACGGCGAGTAAGTCTTTAACTTTTTCCAATTCTACTCTTCATATACTTTATTTTGTTATTTTACTCTATTGTATTATTTTTATTTTATGTTTATTTTTTATTTGTGTTAAAGTAAGAGTTGAGTGTATAACTACCTGCATAACGAAATGTATGCAATTGCGGCCTATAGGATTTTACACTCCTATAAATTATTTTGGGCGGTATACCACTTGTTCCCACAAAGATGGCGGACGCTCACATATTCAGTCTCGGGAAACCATTGGCCAGTAGGACCACGTGATATGCTTACAACTACGTCGGCGCGCGTAAATTCAAGTCCTGCTTTTTTGAGCCACCTACAAGACGGTATTTTCTATAAATACGTCGTCTTAAAACACCCTCTTTCTCTTTGACCAATTTTCTTCACAGCGGCAACACTCTCTTTGACCAAATTTCTTCGTAGCGGCAACACTCTCTCTTTGACCAAAATTCTCCGCAGCAGCAACACCATGCCTCGCAGACATTCATATACAAGGACTATGAGACGCTTTCCCGTCTCTGGGAAACTGACTGTTTCAAACCATAGAAAAAGGACATTTTAAATTTGCAATTCTTTTTGTAGCTTAGTTGTGTTACACACACACGAGCTCACACATATATACACACTATTATTTTGTTAGAAGAGTTAGTAATATTTTTATGTATCAATGGAAGATTTTATTGTTTTAGTATATAAATTTGTTTTTGTTTGTCGCCTTGTTTTAAATGTTCATTTTGTCCGCGCCGTTTTACAACCATTATTTGTTTCATATCTTTTACTCATTTGTTGCATATCTTTCACTCATTTATTTCACTGGCCTTATTCATTCATTTGTTTTATCCATGTGCTTATTCTTACCTTGTTGCGGAGCCGATAAGTATGTCGACCCCGCAAATGAATTATGTGAATGAGAACAGCCAAAGCAATAGGAAGGAACAAAGGTGAGATAATAGTTATAACAAGTGACAATTTATTTTGTCGTATTTACAAGCGTATATGTAAAAGTCCGTGGCGGTTGTATGTAGTCTTCAGCTAGAATGGGTTATGTCGTTAGCTGGTATAGTCGCGTTGTAGATGTTCGCAGCTGGGCGTTCGACGGGGTCGCTGGCGTAGGTCGAGTCGTTGAGTTGAGCTAGATGTTTGATGCTGGTAAGCTGAGGTCGGTCGAGTCGTTGAGTTCAGCTGGACAGTCGTCGCGGGCAGTTGAGGTCGGTCGAGGTTGGTAGATCGATATCCCCGGTTATGACGGTATGTTGTGGTTAACCAAGGATGTATCGATCCGGTTGCTGGCTCGTACGGTGGGTCGTACGTGAGTCAGGTGTTGCAGTAGTAGAACAGTCCGTAACAGCGAGTCGTTACGTGGACTGCGTTGTACCTTGCAAGAGCGAGGAAAGGCTAGGGTCTTGCTGGGCCCCCTAGCCGTGCGGACGTATCGGACGAGAGCGAAGGCTTTGTCGGGTCAAAGCCGTGCGGACAGGCCAGAAGGCCAAGGCTAAGATGCGCGTTATCTTAGCGCTGCGCAGATAGCGAAGCAGTAGCTAAAGGCTGGACCGTGCCATTAGCGCTGCGCAGCTTATCGGACAATCGGAACCGAGCGAGAGTTAAGACCGGTTGGTCTTAGAATCCGTCTTCGTGTTTGCCGCCTGGCCGTCTACTTCGACTGGTCATTACTGACCGCCAGAGATGCTCTGACCCGCAGACAGGGACCTCTTATGGTCCTAAAAAGGACCTTTGTGCATACCTATGTAGGTGGAAGAAAAGCAGATCTACCACGAGAAGTGGGATCAACGCCGGAAGGTAAGGTGAATGCGACCGCACAGAATGCAGGATTCCTCCTTAAAGAGCTTCGCCAAGAGCTAGCCGTAGTATTTGTCGCTGCCTCCCACCAGACACGACTTGACACAAGGTCAAAAGCCCGAAGGCCAATTAAAGTGGGGATAAAGGGGAGGGGAAGGTCGGGAAGGAGCCGAGACTCGAACCCTGCTTGTCAGTGCTGCTCATCGGCTCACTTAGTGCAATGTGAGCCTGATGAGGCAAGCAGTTTCACGAACCCAAATGTGAGTCCGGGCACGTATGCCAGTTTACGGCTTAAACTAGACGCTTGGTCTAGTGCCGTACAAAGGGGACAAAAGTGCAGCTCGCCCACCCGAAGGTTGCCCAGCCGAAGCTGGGGGCCTATTCGGCCCCGAGTCTGCTCTTGGTTTCGAGCGCCCATCCGGCACGAATGCCAGACGGCCCAGCTAAAAAGCCGGGGAGCCGTAGTATTTGTCGCTGCCTCCCACCAGACACGACTTGACACAAGGTCAAAAGCCCGAAGGCCAATTAAAGTGGGGATAAAGGGGAGGGGAAGGTCGGGAAGGAGCCGAGACTCGAACCCTGCTTGTCAGTGCCGCTCATCGGCTCACTTAGTGCAATGTGAGCCTGATGAGGCAAGCGGTTTCACGAACCCAAATGTGGGTCCGGGCACGTATGCCAGTTTACGGCTTAAACTAGACGCTTGGTCTAGTGCCGTACAAAGGGGACAAAAGTGCAGCTCGCCCACCCGAAGGTTGCCCAGCCGAAGCTGGGGGCCTATTCGGCCCCGAGTCTGCTCTTGGTTTCGAGCGCCCATCCGGCACGAATGCCAGACGGCCCAGCTAAAAAGCCGGGGAGCTGTATTTATCCTACGTCCCACCAACGTACGAATATGGCACAAGGCCGTTTTTAAGGTGGGTCCTGTCGCAGGGCCGAAGCCCAACACGAGAGGCAGTTCCAAAAATGCCTCGGACCCCGTCGGCATTCCCCTTTTCGGGGCGCCTCAGGCGCCGGGCGATAAACCCAACCCCTCCGAAGAGGGTTTAAGCCTGGGGGGACGGCCCCCTGAGGCCAGAGGTGATGTATCCAGTGGTGGAACACACCCGAACAGACTGTGCAGCTCGCAACCACAGTCGGTCGAGAGTGCCCCACCACAGGACACAAAGCAGCATCGTCCAAAAAAAGCCGGGGAGCCGACGAGCGTTGAAAAAGGGCTTGCTGATATTACGAAGGTGCTGTGACACACAGCTCCAGCCGCGTGAATATAAAATTCTTTGATAAAAAATGAGTGTAGCCATAAAGTATTTTTCTAACCTGCTATAGGCTGGCGACGACTATTAGTTCCAGTCTTATCAGGTTATTTTTGGCAGAAGTGCTTTGTAAATGTTATTAATTTTAATTCATCCTTTTCTTTTAGCTATAATGAGATGTCAAGGTCGTTAGAAAGAAAAGGGCTTAGTCAGTTCCGGTCGTACTCGGATATAATTGTCCTAAAGCGGGCGTGTAACTTGATATGTTTATGTTTATCGGCAGGTCGCGGCAACCTTAATTCTAAACTAAAGCATTAAACTTGTGGAGAAGCCTGACTACTAAACCCTTATTTTAAATATCAAAAACTAAATATTAAATAGTCGGAGACCATAAATAAATAAATAGCATAAATTCAGTCACTCATCCTACAGGCCATAGAATTGTTTTGTAAAATTTATTTCTTAAGGAATAAATTTGTTATAGTGGGGAAAAAAGTTGTTTTGTCTCAAGAAATATATAGGCAGGCTTCTCAAGCCCTGAAATGTTCAATTGTGTCGGCTATAAAAGTGGAGTCGATAATTTTTACGTATTGATTTAGATAAAATCAGAAAAAAGTGTTTAGTTTTGGTTCACACGTAAGTTATTGTTTCATTAATTAATTATTTAAGTTTTAATTCACTAAATTACGCATTAAAATGCGTAGCTCTACAAGAAAAAGATTAGACAATAAGATTACTGCTTTTTATCTGCCATTGATAATCAACCAATCAGAATCGCGTTTATGAAATAAACAAACAAAATAGCGACTTTCAGTGCAGACGACAGCGTTATCGTAAACAGTGAAAAAAAAAAGTATTATTCTATGTGTATATCCCCCTCGAAAAAGTACAAAATTGCATTTTCGGTGAAAACATGAACCAGTTTTTCGAATATGTCGATAAATGGAAGAATTTGGAAGATTCACAAGCATTAATTGCGTAAAATTATTTTGAAACATCTTCGGACCAAATAATATCATAAGATGGTGGATATCATAAAATCTGTTACTTGAGGTTTACAAATTCACAGAAAATTGTTCGTGTCCTAAAATCTATGGAAAAAAAGGTAAGTTTTGTAGGAGAATATGAAAGAATTTATGGTCTCCGACTATTTTGATGTTGTCGTTTTGTATATATAGAATAAGGTTTAATATTTATGCTGCTTCCCCACAAGTTTAATGTTTTAGTTTAGAATTAAGCTTGAATAGGCATTATATAGACATAATATAATCACATGGAAAAAGTATTAAATGAAGGAAGCCAATGAAACAAATGAGTGAAAGATATGAAACAAATAAAGGTTGTAAAACGGCGCGGACAAAAAGAACATTTAAAAAAGGCGACGAACAAAACAAATTTATATACTAAAATAATAAAACTTACATTGATACATAAAAAATATTTCTAATTCTACTAACAAAATAATAGTGTGTGTACATGTGTGAGTGTCTAACACAACTAAGCTATAAAAGGATTACATGTTTAAAATGTCCTTTTTTATGAATAGAAACGGGCAGTTTCTCTGAGACAGGAAAGCGTCTCATAGTCAATGTATATTTTGAATTTCTGCGAGGCCCATCCATGTTGTTGCTTCGCTCTCCTGTTGATTCACGCTGGAGGGAGTGTGTTGCCGCTGCGAAGAAATTAGGTAAAAGAAAACAAGGGTGTTTGAAGACGACGTATTTATAAAAATACGCGTCTTGTAGGTGGCTCAAAAACGCAGGACTTGAATTTACGCGCGGACGTAGTTTTAAGCATGTCACGTGGTCCTCCTGGCCAATGGTTTCCCGAGACTGAATATGTGAGCGTCCGCCATCTTTGTGGGAACAAGTGGCATACCGCCCAAAATAATTTATAGGAGTGTAAAGTCCTATAGTTTAAATCTTTAGTTGCTATCTGTAATGGGTAATAATTTCGAAGACCGAGCCTCTTTAGGTTACGGTGTTTTTGTCAGTTAAGATTATTTGAAACTTTAAAAACACTAATATTCGCTTGTAGTAGTTAATCTCTAATTTAATAATTTTAGAGAAATTAAATATTTCAAAACTTTCTTGCGTAATTTGAATTTATTAGGTGAAAGCAAAAGCTCATAAACTGTTAACCCAAACTTGGAATTTAAAAAAAAAATACAAATATGTCGCTGCATGCTACCGACAGATCCCTCTTCTCAAACGAAAAGGTAAATATTTATTGTTTATTTTCCCCCTCTCCATGTATAGCTTATATATATGATTTTTTTTTCACTAAATTAAAAAGTAGCTAATTTGCTTATTTAAATATTTTTTATATATCACTCATTATGGTACTAGAGTACCATAAACATTTGCCGTTATAACTGGTGAATTAAAAAAAATATGGCAATAAGCAAATTATCTAATTTTTAATTTGATGAATATATATGGTAGACTTCGACCCTACATTTGTAAAATTAAAAAAAAAACATAGTGGGGTCGAAGATTACCATAAGCTATACATGAAGCGGATAGATAAACATTTATACCTCTTTGTTTAAGAGGGCACTGTGGCAGACAAGGGTTGTCTCAGGGGAGCACGATAAGATCAACAAAATTCTCTTTCATAAATTAAATTAAGTGGGTTAGAACTTGCCATTTCCATCACTTTTCTCTCAGCATAAAGTTTACCTCCGCAAATTCAAACTTACACAAATAAAATGCTGTTGTTTCACATTGTGAAAATCCTCTATAATTATCATATTTTTTGAAATTTTCAGTGTCAATACTTCAGGGTAATAACAGAGAAGAAACTGCTGAAGAAGATGAACTACTATCTAAAAAGAGCCGGAGTCTTCGCTCCAGTTTTAAGCAACCATCAGTATCAGCTAGATCAAAATATGTTTTACCTCGTATATGTATTCTCTACCAAAGAGGAAAATAGTTGTGTCCAAATTAACACAAGCACGAAGTAAAGAACCCCTTGTTTGCTGCTCAACCATAGATGCAGTCAGATGAAATCACCTATGAATGTGAAGCTATGGCTGGCAAAGAAGAACATTGTGTAACTCAAACAGATCTCCTACAGAGTCGCATGAAACAGGATAAGACTGACGTTGCGCAGATTGTTGACACAGTGAATAGCATGGTAAACCCATTTGACTATGAACAAGATGAGCTGATCCATATCACATCAGGAGTTGTTACAACTCAGAATGTTCAAACTGATCTTCAGTCTGCAAATGCCAGAGGGGAATTAAAGTTCAAAGTTTTGTGAACAGCGTCAACAAACAGGAACAATGGACTTCTTAGCTACCATGAAAAAACTAAATCTCAAGACAATCACTAGCATGTCTAAGATATTCAGACATAATGTTCATGGAAAGGACAACACATTGAAAGCTGATAGGAACCTCCTAGCTAGATTGATTGTGATGGGTCGATATCGAAAAATCAATTTACAGGAGCTACTGTCCTATTCTTTGGGCCAATTGCCACCGTCACTAGCAGATTCTTAAGGATCCCTGGTTAAGACCAACAAAGCTAAATTGATCAATGCACTCGAAAGTCTACCTGAAAAATCCCTGCACAAGACTCCAATCATAGGGGGCATATATGTAGTTGATGGCATGGCATTGCTACATCAACTTAATATCAACAAGCTATCTGGAGGGAGAACATCTCTCAACCTCTCTCTTGTAATCTTGAAACGACTTGCAAACTGGGCAAAACAGAGTGGCCTATTGTCAGCTGAACATGAAGGAAATCTATTCCCTTTTCGATAGCGCTTAATCAGAGAGATTGTTCAGTTGAGGTGGAGCACCACACCTACCATCAGCTTCCAGATGTTTTACTGTACAGATCAAATTACTCAAGCTATGCTTCTCATGCACTCAGTTAGTGAGGACTTGTATCAAACCCGGAACATTTCGATTCCTAAGGGAATGCTCTACTGGCTTTTTTAATAAACAGATCTTCTGTACATACATGTTTGTTTTATTTATTGTAAAAAATTTTATTCAAAATGTTTTTATCAATAAATTGAGGAATAAAATCACTGAAAAAAAATTGGCTGAAATACTTTTGAAGTGATGATGAAAATCATATATCCAGTAAAATGCTGGGATAAATCCCTGATTACAAAAATGCAATAATAATCTGTTGTAATTTGTTTTATAGATAGGATATATAAGTGTACCTACAAGACAAATATAAAAAATGATAAAAATGTATGCATTTGTTTTGGTAATAAACTGTAAAAACAGTATTTTATTCCTCAGTGTATAGGATTCCATTAGCAACCTTTATATTTGAGCCGAATTACGTATAAAAACTGACAAAATCAAAAACCTAGATCTTGTTTGGGTTCTGGCGGGGCCATCGCTAATACCCAGGCCTGCTCGATAAAATGTGACGTCATGTCAGTGGATCCATGAATCTCTCGCTTCATGACAACGTTGAATTATAATCATAAAATCGTCTTTTTTAATAAAGATTTTAAACTTTAAAATGTAGCAAGAAAGAAAAGAGACATGTTTTGATTTATACGGGTTTTTATCAATTTTAATTAAAATTAAGAAAAACAATAAGAAAATATAAACATCACTAACTGTCGGTTATGTTTGTAAATAAACACGGTTTTAAAGACAACATTTTCCGTTGATTCGTCTAAATTTTAAAAACAATTAACAAACACTGCTTAAATTTTCATATTTTTAATTTAATTATGAAAAATTACAATCAAATTTGCTTTAATTGCAAAAATTTTTAAACCGAAATCACTCAAATATAGCAATCAAGCAACCAACAATAGTATCATTAGAATTTAGGACAAACAAGAAGCAACGATAAATAAGCAAAAATTATTAATTAAAAATATTGAAACTTGAAGCAAATTAAATTCAATCGAATCAATTAAACTAAATTAGTTCAAGGTACTGTTCTAAAAACATATAAAAGACCTTTTGTCTCAAAATTCAGTTGAATGTTTGAAGTTTTCTTTTTTTACTTAAATTCTTACAAGTAATATTGTCATTTTACTTGCAACAAAAATTATTTAATAATACATTAGAAGAGCTCCAGAAAATATTTTCATCTATTTTTTCAATGCTGTGACCTTCACCCCAAGAGTCAACGTGAAAGAGAAGTTCATCATTACCTAACACATCCAAAGTTATGTACATAGAAAATTTTCTTAAATTTATGAATGAAGAAAATAAAAATTCTTTAAGAGTTGCTTCATTACGAGGTAATTGTATTGAAGTAAATTTGTTGTTACATCATTGGGATATAACAGAGAACCTCTATTGATTCCTTGAAAATAACAATTTATATCAGGTAGGATATCACCTCTACCTGATACTAAACTTTTGCAAATATAACATTATATATATGTATATATATATATACAGCAAAAAAGCAATCCCCCGCGATGTATATAAACACACACACACACAACTATATATATATATATATATATATATATATATATATACCCGCACAGATATATATACAAATACACAGACAC